>JAMASW010000078.1:0-32196 GCA_030522415.1 Channallabes apus | reverse complement strand
TGTTATTACACTGTTTTTACACAGTTTTTACACTGTTTTTACACTGTTATTACAATGTTATTACACTGTTTTTACACTGTTATTACACTGTTTTTTGCACTGTTATTACACTGTTTTTACACAGTTTTTACACTGTTTTTACACTGTTATTACACTGTTTTTACACTGTTTTTACACTGTTATGACACTGTTATACAGTGTTATTACACTGTTTTTACACTGTTATTACACTGTTATTACAGGCGTTGTCGTTATTACACTGTTATTACACTGTTATTACACTGTTTTTACACTGTTTTTACACTGTTATTACACTGTTTTTACACTGTTATTACACTGTTTTTACACTGTTATTACACTGTTTTTATATTATTATTACACTGTTATTACACTGTTTTTACACTGTTATTACACTGTTATTACACTGTTATTACACTGTTTTTACACTGTTATTACACTGTTTTTACACTGTTTTTACACTTTTATTACACTGTTATTACACTGTTTTTGCACTGTTATTACTCTGTTATTACACTGTTATTACAGTGTTATTACACTGTTTTTACACTATTATTACACTGTTATTACAGGCGTTGTCGTTATTACACTGTTATTACACTGTTTTTACACTGTCATTACACTGTTATTACACTGTTATTACACTGTTTTTACACTGTTATTACACTGTTTTTACTCTGTTATTACACTGTTTTTGCACTGTTATTACACTGTTTTTACACTGTTTTTTACACTGTTATTACACTGTTATTACTGGCGGCGTCGTTATTACACTGTTTTTACACTGCTTTTACACTGTTATTACACTGTTATTACACTGTTTTTACACTGTATTACAGGCGTTCTCATTATTACACTGTTATTACACTGTTATTACACTGTTTTTACACTGTTTTTACACTGTTATTACACTGTTATTACACTGTTTTTACACTGTTATGACACTGTTATTACACTGTTTTTACACTGTTATGACACTGTTATTACACTGTTATTACACTGTTATTACACTGTTATTACAGGCATTGTCGTTATTACACTGTTTTTACACTCTTATTATACTGTTTTTACACTGTTATTAAACAATTATTACACTGTTATTACACTGTTTTTATATTATTATTACACTGTTATTACACTGTTATTACACTGTTTTTACACTGTTATTACACTGTTTTTACACTGTTATTACACTGTTTTTACACTTTTATTACACTGTTATTACACTGTTTTTGCACTGTTATTACTCTGTTATTACACTGTTATTACAGTGTTATTACACTGTTTTTACACTGTTATTACACTGTTTTTACACTGTTTTTACACTGTTATTAAACTGTTTTTACACTGTTTTTACACTGTTATGACACTGTTATTACACTTTTATTACACTGTTTTTACACTGTTTTTACACTGTTTTTACACTGTTATTACACTGTTTTTACACTGTTATGACACTGTTATGACACTGTTATGACACTGTTATTACACTGTTATGACACTGTTTTTACACTGTTATTACAGGCGTTCTCATTATTACACTGTTATTACACTGTTATTACACTGTTTTTTACACTGTTCTTACACTGTTATTATACTGTTATTACAGTGTTATTACACTGTTTTTACACTGTTATTACACTGGTATTACAGGCGTTGTCGTTATTACACTGTTATTACACTGTTATTACACTGTTTTTATATTATTATTACACTGTTATTACACTGTTATTACACTGTTTTTACACTGTTCTTACACTGTTATTATACTGTTATTACAGTGTTATTACACTGTTTTTACACTGTTATTACACTGGTATTACAGGCGTTGTCGTTATTACACTGTTATTACACTGTTATTACAGGCGTTCTCATTATTACACTGTTATTACACTGTTTTTACACTGTTATTACACTGTTTTTACACTGTTATTACACTGTTATTACGCTGTTATTACACTGTTTTTACACTGTTATTACACTGTTTTTACACTGTTATTACACTGTTATTACACTGTTATTACACTGTTTTGACACTGTTATTACACTGTTATTACAGTGTTATTACACTGTTATTACACTGTTATTACAGGCGTTGTCGTTATTACACTGTTATTACACTGTTATTACACTGTTATTACACTGTTTTTACACTGTTATTATACTGTTATTACAGTGTTATTACACTGTTTTTACACTGTTATTACACTGTTATTACAGGCGTTGTCGTTATTACACTGTTATTACACTGTTTTTACACTGTTTATACACTGTTTTTACACTGTTATTACACTGTTATTACGCTGTTATTACACTGTTTTTACACTGTTATTACACTGTTTTTACACTGTTTTGACACTGTTATTACACTGTTATTACAGTGTTATTACACTGTTATTACACTGTTATTACAGGCGTTGTCGTTATTACACTGTTATTACACTGTTATTACACTGTTTTTACACTGTTTTTTACTCTGTTATTACACTGTTATTACACTGTCATTACAGGCGTCGTCGTTATTACACTGTTTTTGCACTGTTATTACACTGTTTTTACACTGTTATTACACTTTTTTTACACTGTTTTTACACTGTTATTACACTGTTTTTACACTGTTATGACAGTTATTACACTGTTATTACAGTGTTATTACACTGTTTTTACACTATTATTACACTGTTATTACAGGCGTTGTCGTTATTACACTGTTATTACACTGTTTTTACACTGTTATGACACTGTTTTTACACTGTTATGACACTGTTATTACACTGTTTTTACACTGTTATTACACTGTTTTTACACTGTTATTACACTGTTATTACACTGTTATTACATTGTTTTTACACTGTTTTTACACTGTTATGACACTGTTATTACACTGTTATTACACTGTTATTACAGGCGTTCTCATTATTACACTGTTATTACACTGTTATTACACTGTTATTACACTGTTTTTACACTGTTATTACACTGTTTTTACACTGTTATGACACTGTTTTTTACACTGTTATGACACTGTTATTACACTGTTATTACACTGTTATTACACTGTTTTTACACTGTTATTACACTGTTATTACATTGTTATTACACTGTTTTTGCACAGTTTTTACACTGTTTTTACACTGTTTTTGCACTGTTATTACACTGTTTTTACACAGTTTTTACACTGTTTTTACACTGTTATTACACTGTTTTTACACTGTTATTACACTGTTTTTACACTGTTATTACACTGTTTTTATATTATTATTACACTGTTATTACACTGTTTTACACTGTTATTACACTATTACACTGTTATTACACTGTTTTTACACTGTTATTACACTGTTTTTACACTGTTTTTACACTTTTATTACACTGTTATTACACTGTTTTTGCACTGTTATTACTCTGTTATTACACTGTTATTACAGTGTTATTACACTGTTTTTACACTATTATTACACTGTTATTACAGGCGTTGTCGTTATTACACTGTTATTACACTGTTTTTACACTGTCATTACACTGTTATTACACTGTTATTACACTGTTTTTACACTGTTATTACACTGTTTTTACTCTGTTATTACACTGTTTTTGCACTGTTATTACACTGTTTTTACACTGTTTTTACACTGTTATTACACTGTTATTACAGGCGTTGTCGTTATTACACTGTTATTACACTGTTATTACACTGTTTTTACACTGTTATTACACTGTTTTTACACTGTTATTACATTGTTATTACGCTGTTATTACACTGTTTTTACACTGTTATTACACTGTTTTTGCACTGTTATTACACTGTTTTTACACTGTTTTTACACTGTTATTACACTGTTATTACAGGCGTTGTCGTTATTACACTGTTATTACACTGTTATTACGCTGTTATTACGCTGTTATTACCCTGTTATTACACTGTTTTTACACTGTTATTACACTGTTTTTACACTGTTATTACACTGTTTTTGCACTGTTATTACACTGTTTTTACACTGTTTTTACACTGTTATGACACTGTTATTACACTGTTATTACAGTGTTATTACACTGTTTTTACACTGTTATTACACTGTTTTTACACTCTTATTACACTGTTTTTACACTATTACACTGTTATTACAAGCGTTGTCGTTATTACACTGTTATTACACTGTTTTTACACTGTTATTACACTGTTTTTACACTGTTATGACACTGTTATTACACTGTTTTTACACTGTTATTACACTGTTATTACACTGTTTTTACACTGTTATTACACTGTTATTACACTGTTTTTACACTGTTTTTACACTGTTATTACAGGCGTTCTCATTATTACACTGTTATTACACTGTTTTTACACTGTTATTACACGGTTTTTACACTGTTATTACACTGTTTTTGCACTGTCATTACACTGTTATTACACTGTTATTACACTGTTTTTACACTGTTATTACACTGTTTTTACACTCTTATTACACTGTTTTTACACTATTATTACACTGTTATTACAGGCGAAGTCGTTATTACACTGTTATTACACTGTTTTTACACTGTTTTTACACTGTTATGACACTGTTATTACACTGTTTTTGCACTGTTATTACTCTGTTATTACACTGTTATTACAGTGTTATTACACTGTTTTTACACTATTATTACACTGTTATTACAGGCGTTGTCGTTATTACACTGTTATTACACTGTTTTTACACTGTCATTACACTGTTATTACACTGTTATTACACTGTTTTTACACTGTTATTACACTGTTTTTACTCTGTTATTACACTGTTTTTGCACTGTTATTACACTGTTTTTACACTGTTTTTACACTGTTATTACACTGTTATTACAGGCGTTGTCGTTATTACACTGTTATTACACTGTTATTACACTGTTTTTACACTGTTATTACACTGTTTTTACACTGTTATTACATTGTTATTACGCTGTTATTACACTGTTTTTACACTGTTATTACACTGTTTTTGCACTGCTATTACACTGTTTTTACACTGTTTTTACACTGTTATTACACTGTTATTACAGGCGTTGTCGTTATTACACTGTTATTACACTGTTATTACGCTGTTATTACGCTGTTATTACGCTGTTATTACACTGTTTTTACACTGTTATTACACTGTTTTTACACTGTTATTACACTGTTTTTGCACTGTTATTACACTGTTTTTACACTGTTTTTACACTGTTATGACACTGTTATTACACTGTTTTTACACTATTACACTGTTATTACAAGCGTTGTCGTTATTACACTGTTATTACACTGTTTTTACACTGTTATTACACTGTTTTTACACTGTTATGACACTGTTATTACACTGTTTTTACACTGTTATTACACTGTTATTACACTGTTTTTACACTGTTATTACACTGTTATTACACTGTTTTTACACTGTTTTTACACTGTTATTACAGGCGTTCTCATTATTACACTGTTATTACACTGTTTTTACACTGTTATTACACTGTTATTACACTGTTTTTACACTGTTATTACACGGTTTTTACACTGTTATTACACTGTTTTTGCACTGTCATTACACTGTTATTACACTGTTATTACACTGTTTTTACACTGTTATTACACTGTTTTTACACTCTTATTACACTGTTTTTACACTATTATTACACTGTTATTACAGGCGTTGTCGTTATTACACTGTTATTACACTGTTTTTACACTGTTTTTACACTGTTATGACACTGTTATTACACTGTTTTTGCACTGTTATTACTCTGTTATTACACTGTTATTACAGTGTTATTACACTGTTTTTACACTATTATTACACTGTTATTACAGGCGTTGT
This sequence comes from Channallabes apus, assembly GCA_030522415.1. Classification (NCBI taxonomy): domain Eukaryota; kingdom Metazoa; phylum Chordata; class Actinopteri; order Siluriformes; family Clariidae; genus Channallabes; species Channallabes apus. The sequence goes on along the minus strand of JAMASW010000078.1, from coordinate 26,344 downwards.
CGTTATTACACTGTTATTACACTGTTTTTACACTGTCATTACACTGTTATTACACTGTTATTACACTGTTTTTACACTGTTATTACACTGTTTTTACTCTGTTATTACACTGTTTTTGCACTGTTTTTACACTGTTATTACACTGTTATTACAGGCGTTGTCGTTATTACACTGTTATTACACTGTTATTACACTGTTTTTACACTGTTATTACACTGTTTTTACACTGTTATTACACTGTTTTACACTGTTATTACATTGTTATTACGCTGTTATTACACTGTTTTTACACTGTTATTACACTGTTTTTGCACTGTTATTACACTGTTTTTACACTGTTTTTACACTGTTATTACACTGTTATTACAGCGTTGTCGTTATTACACTGTTATTACACTGTTATTACGCTGTTATTACGCTGTTATTACACTGTTATTACACTGTTTTTACACTGTTATTACACTGTTTTTACACTTTATTACACTGTTTTTGCACTGTTATTACACTGTTTTTACACTGTTTTTACACTGTTATGACACTGTTATTACACTGTTATTACAGTGTTATTACACTGTTTTTACACTGTTATTACACTGTTTTTACACTCTTATTACACTGTTTTTACACTATTATTACACTGTTATTACAAGCGTTGTCGTTATTACACTGTTATTACACTGTTTTTACACTGTTATTACACTGTTTTTACACTGTTATGACACTGTTATTACACTGTTTTTACACTGTTATTACACTGTTATTACACTGTTTTTACACTGTTATTACACTGTTATTACACTGTTTTTTACACTGTTATTACACTGTTTTTACACTGTTATTACAGGCGTTCTCATTATTACACTGTTATTACACTGTTTTTACACTGTTATTACACTGTTATTACATTGTTTTTACACTGTTATTACACGGTTTTTACACTGTTATTACACTGTTTTTGCACTGTCATTACACTGTTATTACACTGTTATTACACTGTTTTTACACTGTTATTACACTGTTTTTACACTCTTATTACACTGTTTTTACACTATTATTACACTGTTATTACAGGCGTTGTCGTTATTACACTGTTATTACACTGTTTTTACACTGTTTTAACACTGTTTTTACACTGTTATGACACTGTTATTACACTGTTATTACAGTGTTATTACACTGTTTTTACACTGTTATTACACTGTTATTACACTGTTATTACAGGCGTTGTCGTTATTACACTGTTATTACACTGTTTTTACACTGTTTTAACACTGTTTTTACACTGTTATGACACTGTTATTACACTGTTATGACACTGTTATTACACTGTTTTTTACAGTTATTACACTGTTTTTACACTGTTATTACACTATTGCACTGTTATTACACTGTTTTTACACTGTTATTACACTGTTTTTACACTGTTATTACACTGTTATTACACTGTTTTTACACTGTTATTACACTGTTTTTACACTGTTATTACACTGTTATTACACTGTTATTACACTGTTATCACACTGTTTTTACACTGTTATTACACTGTTATTACAGGCGTTGTCGTTATTACACTGTTATTACACTGTTATTACACTGTTATTACACTGTTTTTACACTATTACACTGTTTTTACACTGTTTTTACACTGTTATTACACTGTTATTACACTGTTTTTATATTATTATTACACTGTTATTACACTGTTTTTACACTGTTATTACACTGTTATTACACTGTTTTTACACTGTTATTACACTGTTTTTACACTGTTATTACACTGTTATTACAGGCATTGTCGTTATTACACTGTTTTTACACTCTTATTATACTGTTTTTACACTGTTATTAAACAATTATTACACTGTTATTACACTGTTTTTATATTATTATTACACTGTTATTACACTGTTATTACACTGTTATTACACTGTTTTTACACTGTTATTACACTGTTTTTACACTTTTATTACACTGTTATTACACTGTTTTTGCACTGTTATTACTCTGTTATTACACTGTTATTACAGTGTTATTACACTGTTTTTACACTGTTATTACACTGTTTTTACACTGTTTTTACACTGTTATTAAACTGTTTTTACACTGTTTTTACACCTGTTATGACACTGTTATTACACTGTTTTTACACTGTTTTTACACTGTTATTACACTGTTTTTACACTGTTATGACACTGTTATGACACTGTTATTACACTGTTATGACACTGTTTTTACATTGTTATTACAGGCGTTCTCATTATTACACTGTTATTACACTGTTATTACACTGTTTTTACACTGTTCTTACACTGTTATTATACTGTTATTACAGTGTTATTACACTGTTTTTACACTGTTATTACACTGGTATTACAGGCGTTGTCGTTATTACACTGTTATTACACTGTTATTACACTGTTTTTACACTGTTATTACACTGTTTTTACACTGTTATTACACTGTTATTACGCTGTTATTACACTGTTTTTACACTGTTATTACACTGTTTTTACACTGTTATTACACTGTTATTACACTGTTTTGACACTGTTATTACACTGTTATTACAGTGTTATTACACTGTTATTACACTGTTATTACAGGCGTTGTCGTTATTACACTGTTATTACACTGTTATTACACTGTTATTACACTGTTTTTACACTGTTATTATACTGTTATTACAGTGTTATTACACTGTTTTTACACTGTTATTACACTGTTATTACAGGCGTTGTCGTTATTACACTGTTATTACACTGTTTTTACACTGTTTTTACACTGTTATTACACTGTTATTACGCTGTTATTACACTGTTTTTACACTGTTATTACACTGTTTTTACACTGTTTTGACACTGTTATTACACTGTTATTACAGTGTTATTACACTGTTATTACAGGCGTTGTCGTTATTACACTGTTATTACACTGTTTTTACACTGTTTTTACTCTGTTATTACACTGTTATTACACTGTCATTACAGGCGTCGTCGTTATTACACTGTTTTTGCACTGTTATTACACTGTTTTTACACTGTTATTACACTTTTTTTACACTGTTTTTACACTGTTATTACACTGTTTTTACACTGTTATGACAGTTATTACACTGTTATTACAGTGTTATTACACTGTTTTTACACTATTATTACACTGTTATTACAGGCGTTGTCGTTATTACACTGTTATTACACTGTTTTTACACTGTTATGACACTGTTTTTACACTGTTATGACACTGTTATTACACTGTTTTTACACTGTTATTACACTGTTTTTACACTGTTATTACACTGTTATTACACTGTTATTACACTGTTATTACATTGTTTTTACACTGTTTTTACACTGTTATGACACTGTTATTACACTGTTATTACACTGTTATTACAGGCGTTCTCATTATTACACTGTTATTACACTGTTATTACACTGTTATTACACTGTTTTTTACACTGTTATTACACTGTTTTTACACTGTTATTACACTGTTTTTACACTGTTATGACACTGTTTTTACACTGTTATGACACTGTTATTACACTGTTATTACACTGTTATTACACTGTTTACACTGTTATTACACTGTTATTACATTGTTATTACACTGTTTTTGCACAGTTTTTACACTGTTTTTACACTGTTTTTGCACTGTTATTACACTGTTTTTACACAGTTTTTACACTGTTTTTACACTGTTATTACAATGTTATTACACTGTTTTTACACTGTTATTACACTGTTTTTGCACTGTTATTACACTGTTTTTACACAGTTTTTACACTGTTTTACACTGTTATTACACTGTTTTTACACTGTTTTTACACTGTTATGACACTGTTATTACAGTGTTATTACACTGTTTTTACACTGTTATTACACTGTTATTACAGGCGTTGTCGTTATTACACTGTTATTACACTGTTATTACACTGTTTTTACACTGTTTTTACACTGTTATTACACTGTTTTACACTGTTATTACACTGTTTTTACACTGTTATTACACTGTTTTTATATTATTATTACACTGTTATTACACTGTTTTTACACTGTTATTACACTGTTATTACACTGTTATTACACTGTTTTTACACTGTTATTACACTGTTTTTACACTGTTTTTACACTTTTATTACACTGTTATTACACTGTTTTTGCACTGTTATTACTCTGTTATTACACTGTTATTACAGTGTTATTACACTGTTTTTACACTATTATTACACTGTTATTACAGGCGTTGTCGTTATTACACTGTTATTACACTGTTTTTACACTGTCATTACACTGTTATTACACTGTTATTACACTGTTTTTACACTGTTATTACACTGTTTTTACTCTGTTATTACACTGTTTTTGCACTGTTATTACACTGTTTTTACACTGTTTTTACACTGTTATTACACTGTTATTACTGGCGGCGTCGTTATTACACTGTTTTTACACTGCTTTTACACTGTTATTACACTGTTATTACACTGTTTTTACACTGTTATTACAGGCGTTCTCATTATTACACTGTTATTACACTGTTATTACACTGTTTTTACACTGTTTTTACACTGTTATTACACTGTTATTACACTGTTTTTACACTGTTATGACACTGTTATTACACTGTTTTTTACACTGTTATGACACTGTTATGACACTGTTATTACACTGTTATTACACTGTTATTACACTGTTATTACAGGCATTGTCGTTATTACACTGTTTTTACACTCTTATTATACTGTTTTTACACTGTTATTAAACAATTATTACACTGTTATTACACTGTTTTTATATTATTATTACACTGTTATTACACTGTTATTACACTGTTTTTACACTGTTATTACACTGTTTTTACACTGTTATTACACTGTTTTTACACTTTTATTACACTGTTATTACACTGTTTTTGCACTGTTATTACTCTGTTATTACACTGTTATTACACTGTTATTACACTGTTTTTACACTGTTTTTACACTGTTATTAAACTGTTTTTACACTGTTTTTACACTGTTATGACACTGTTATTACACTTTTATTACACTGTTTTTACACTGTTTTTACACTGTTTTTACACTGTTATTACACTGTTTTTACACTGTTATGACACTGTTATGACACTGTTATGACCACTGTTATTACACTGTTATGACACTGTTTTTACACTGTTATTACAGGCGTTCTCATTATTACACTGTTATTACACTGTTATTACACTGTTTTTACACTGTTCTTACACTGTTATTATACTGTTATTACAGTGTTATTACACTGTTTTTACACTGTTATTACACTGGTATTACAGGCGTTGTCGTTATTACACTGTTATTACACTGTTATTACACTGTTTTTACACTGTTATTACACTGTTTTTACACTGTTATTACACTGTTATTACGCTGTTATTACACTGTTTTTACACTGTTATTACACTGTTTTTACACTGTTATTACACTGTTATTACACTGTTTTGACACTGTTATTACACTGTTATTACAGTGTTATTACACTGTTATTACACTGTTATTACAGGCGTTGTCGTTATTACACTGTTATTACACTGTTATTACACTGTTATTACACTGTTTTTACACTGTTATTATACTGTTATTACAGTGTTATTACACTGTTTTTACACTGTTATTACACTGTTATTACAGGCGTTGTCGTTATTACACTGTTATTACACTGTTTTTACACTGTTTATACACTGTTTTTACACTGTTATTACACTGTTATTACGCTGTTATTACACTGTTTTTACACTGTTATTACACTGTTTTTACACTGTTTTGACACTGTTATTACACTGTTATTACAGTGTTATTACACTGTTATTACACTGTTATTACAGGCGTTGTCGTTATTACACTGTTATTACACTGTTATTACACTGTTTTTACACTGTTTTTACTCTGTTATTACACTGTTATTACACTGTCATTACAGGCGTCGTCGTTATTACACTGTTTTTTGCACTGTTATTACACTGTTTTTACACTGTTATTACACTTTTTTTACACTGTTTTTACACTGTTATTACACTGTTTTTACACTGTTATGACAGTTATTACACTGTTATTACAGTGTTATTACACTGTTTTTACACTATTATTACACTGTTATTACAGGCGTTGTCGTTATTACACTGTTATTACACTGTTTTTACACTGTTATGACACTGTTTTTACACTGTTATGACACTGTTATTACACTGTTTTTACACTGTTATTACACTGTTTTTACACTGTTATTACACTGTTATTACACTGTTATTACATTGTTTTTACACTGTTTTTACACTGTTATGACACTGTTATTACACTGTTATTACACTGTTATTACAGGCGTTCTCATTATTACACTGTTATTACACTGTTATTACACTGTTATTACACTGTTTTTACACTGTTATTACACTGTTTTTACACTGTTATTACACTGTTTTTACACTGTTATGACACTGTTTTTACACTGTTATGACACTGTTATTACACTGTTATTACACTGTTATTACACTGTTTTTACACTGTTATTACACTGTTATTACATTGTTATTACACTGTTTTTGCACAGTTTTTACACTGTTTTTACACTGTTTTTGCACTGTTATTACACTGTTTTTACACAGTTTTTACACTGTTTTTACACTGTTATTACACTGTTTTTACACTGTTATTACACTGTTTTTACACTGTTATTACACTGTTTTTATATTATTATTACACTGTTTTTGCACTGTTATTACTCTGTTATTACACTGTTATTACAGTGTTATTACACTGTTTTTACACTATTATTACACTGTTATTACAGGCGTTGTCGTTATTACACTGTTATTACACTGTTTTTACACTGTCATTACACTGTTATTACACTGTTATTACACTGTTTTTACACTGTTATTACACTGTTTTTACTCTGTTATTACACTGTTTTTGCACTGTTATTACACTGTTTTTACACTGTTTTTACACTGTTATTACACTGTTATTACAGGCGTTGTCGTTATTACACTGTTATTACACTGTTATTACACTGTTTTTACACTGTTATTACACTGTTTTTACACTGTTATTACATTGTTATTACGCTGTTATTACACTGTTTTTACACTGTTATTACACTGTTTTTGCACTGTTATTACACTGTTTTTACACTGTTTTTACACTGTTATTACACTGTTATTACAGGCGTTGTCGTTATTACACTGTTATTACACTGTTATTACGCTGTTATTACGCTGTTATTACACTGTTATTACACTGTTTTTACACTGTTATTACACTGTTTTTACACTGTTATTACACTGTTTTTGCACTGTTATTACACTGTTTTTACACTGTTTTTACACTGTTATGACACTGTTATTACACTGTTATTACAGTGTTATTACACTGTTTTTACACTGTTATTACACTGTTTTTACACTCTTATTACACTGTTTTTACACTATTACACTGTTATTACAAGCGTTGTCGTTATTACACTGTTATTACACTGTTTTTACACTGTTATTACACTGTTTTTACACTGTTATGACACTGTTATTACACTGTTTTTACACTGTTATTACACTGTTATTACACTGTTTTTACACTGTTATTACACTGTTATTACACTGTTTTTACACTGTTTTTACACTGTTATTACAGGCGTTCTCATTATTACACTGTTATTACACTGTTTTTACACTGTTATTACACGGTTTTTACACTGTTATTACACTGTTTTTGCACTGTCATTACACTGTTATTACACTGTTATTACACTGTTTTTACACTGTTATTACACTGTTTTTACACTCTTATTACACTGTTTTTACACTATTATTACACTGTTATTACAGGCGTTGTCGTTATTACACTGTTATTACACTGTTTTTACACTGTTTTTACACTGTTATGACACTGTTATTACACTGTTTTTGCACTGTTATTACTCTGTTATTACACTGTTATTACAGTGTTATTACACTGTTTTTACACTATTATTACACTGTTATTACAGGCGTTGTCGTTATTACACTGTTATTACACTGTTTTTACACTGTCATTACACTGTTATTACACTGTTATACACTGTTTTTACACTGTTATTACACTGTTTTTACTCTGTTATTACACTGTTTTTGCACTGTTATTACACTGTTTTTACACTGTTTTTACACTGTTATTACACTGTTATTACAGGCGTTGTCGTTATTACACTGTTATTACACTGTTATTACACTGTTTTTACACTGTTATTACACTGTTTTTACACTGTTATTACATTGTTATTACGCTGTTATTACACTGTTTTTACACTGTTATTACACTGTTTTTGCACTGCTATTACACTGTTTTTACACTGTTTTTACACTGTTATTACACTGTTATTACAGGCGTTGTCGTTATTACACTGTTATTACACTGTTATTACGCTGTTATTACGCTGTTATTACACTGTTTTTACACTGTTATTACACTGTTTTTACACTGTTATTACACTGTTTTTGCACTGTTATTACACTGTTTTTACACTGTTTTTACACTGTTATGACACTGTTATTACACTGTTTTTACACTATTACACTGTTATTACAAGCGTTGTCGTTATTACACTGTTATTACACTGTTTTACACTGTTATTACACTGTTTTTACACTGTTATGACACTGTTATTACACTGTTTTTACACTGTTATTACACTGTTATTACACTGTTTTTACACTGTTATTACACTGTTATTACACTGTTTTTACACTGTTATTACAGGCGTTCTCATTATTACACTGTTATTACACTGTTTTTACACTGTTATTACACTGTTATTACACTGTTTTTACACTGTTATTACACGGTTTTTACACTGTTATTACACTGTTTTTGCACTGTCATTACACTGTTATTACACTGTTATTACACTGTTTTTACACTGTTATTACACTGTTTTTACACTCTTATTACACTGTTTTTACACTATTATTACACTGTTATTACAGGCGTTGTCGTTATTACACTGTTATTACACTGTTTTTACACTGTTTTTACACTGTTATGACACTGTTATTACACTGTTTTTGCACTGTTATTACTCTGTTATTACACTGTTATTACAGTGTTATTACACTGTTTTTACACTATTATTACACTGTTATTACAGGCGTTGTCGTTATTACACTGTTATTACACTGTTTTTACACTGTCATTACACTGTTATTACACTGTTATTACACTGTTTTTACACTGTTATTACACTGTTTTTACTCTGTTATTACACTGTTTTTGCACTGTTTTTACACTGTTATTACACTGTTATTACAGGCGTTGTCGTTATTACACTGTTATTACACTGTTATTACACTGTTTTTACACTGTTATTACACTGTTTTTACACTGTTATTACACTGTTTTTACACTGTTATTACATTGTTATTACGCTGTTATTACACTGTTTTTACACTGTTATTACACTGTTTTTGCACTGTTATTACACTGTTTTTACACTGTTTTTACACTGTTATTACACTGTTATTACAGGCGTTGTCGTTATTACACTGTTATTACGCTGTTATTACGCTGTTATTACACTGTTATTACACTGTTTTTACACTGTTATTACACTGTTTTTACACTGTTATTACACTGTTTTTGCACTGTTATTACACTGTTTTTACACTGTTTTTACACTGTTATGACACTGTTATTACACTGTTATTACAGTGTTATTACACTGTTTTTACACTGTTATTACACTGTTTTTACACTCTTATTACACTGTTTTTACACTATTATTACACTGTTATTACAAGCGTTGTCGTTATTACACTGTTATTACACTGTTTTTACACTGTTATTACACTGTTTTTACACTGTTATGACACTGTTATTACACTGTTTTTACACTGTTATTACACTGTTATTACACTGTTTTTACACTGTTATTACACTGTTATTACACTGTTTTTACACTGTTATTACACTGTTTTTACACTGTTATTACAGGCGTTCTCATTATTACACTGTTATTACACTGTTTTTACACTGTTATTACACTGTTATTACACTGTTTTTACACTGTTATTACACTGTTATTACACTGTTATTACACTGTTTTTGCACTGTCATTACACTGTTATTACACTGTTATTACACTGTTTTTACACTGTTATTACACTGTTTTTACACTCTTATTACACTGTTTTTACACTATTATTACACTGTTATTACAGGCGTTGTCGTTATTACACTGTTATTACACTGTTTTTACACTGTTTTAACACTGTTTTTACACTGTTATGACACTGTTATTACACTGTTATGACACTGTTATTACACTGTTTTTACAGTTATTACACTGTTTTTACACTGTTATTACACTATTGCACTGTTATTACACTGTTTTTACACTGTTATTACACTGTTTTTACACTGTTATTACACTGTTATTACACTGTTTTTACACTGTTATTACACTGTTTTTACACTGTTATTACACTGTTATTACACTGTTATTACACTGTTATCACACTGTTTTTACACTGTTATTACACTGTTATTACAGGCGTTGTCGTTATTACACTGTTATTACACTGTTATTACACTGTTATTACACTGTTTTTACACTATTACACTGTTTTTACACTGTTTTTACACTGTTATTACACTGTTATTACACTGTTTTTATATTATTATTACACTGTTATTACACTGTTTTTACACTGTTATTACACTGTTATTACACTGTTATTACACTGTTTTTACACTGTTATTACACTGTTTTTACACTGTTATTACACTGTTATTACAGGCGTTGTCGTTATTACACTGTTATTACACTGTTTTTACACTGTTATTACACTATTACACTGTTTTTACACTGTTATTACACTGTTTTTACTCTGTTATTACACTGTTTTTGCACTGTTATTACACTGTTTTTACACTGTTTTTACACTGTTATTACAGGCGTTGTCGTTATTACACTGTTATTACACTGTTATTACACTGTTTTTACACTGTTTTTACACTGTTATTACACTGTTTTTGCACTGTTATTACACTGTTTTTACACTGTTTTTACACTGTTATGACACTGTTATTACACTGTTATTACAGTGTTATTACACTGTTTTTACACTATTATTACACTGTTATTACAGGCGTTGTCGTTATTACACTGTTATTACACTGTTTTTACACTGTTATTACACTGTTATTACACTGTTTTTACACTGTTATTACACTGTTATTACACTGTTTTTACACTGTTATTACACTGTTTTTACACTGTTATTACAATGTTATTACACTGTTTTTACACTGTTATTACACTGTTTTTGCACTGTTATTACACTGTTTTTACACAGTTTTTACACTGTTTTTACACTGTTATTACACTGTTTTTACACTGTTTTTACACTGTTATGACACTGTTATTACAGTGTTATTACACTGTTTTTACACTGTTATTACACTGTTATTACAGGCGTTGTCGTTATTACACTGTTATTACACTGTTATTACACTGTTTTTACACTGTTATTACACTGTTTTTACACTGTTATTACACTGTTTTTACACTGTTATTACACTGTTTTTACACTGTTATTACACTGTTTTTATATTATTATTACACTGTTATTACACTGTTTTTACACTGTTATTACACTGTTATTACACTGTTATTACACTGTTTTTACACTGTTATTACACTGTTTTTACACTGTTTTTACACTTTTATTACACTGTCATTACACTGTTTTTGCACTGTTATTACTCTGTTATTACACTGTTATTACAGTGTTATTACACTGTTTTTACACTATTATTACACTGTTATTACAGGCGTTGTCGTTATTACACTGTTATTACACTGTTTTTACACTGTCATTACACTGTTATTACACTGTTATTACACTGTTTTTACACTGTTATTACACTGTTTTTACTCTGTTATTACACTGTTTTTTGCACTGTTATTACACTGTTTTTACACTGTTTTTACACTGTTATTACACTGTTATTACAGGCGTTGTCGTTATTACACTGTTATTACACTGTTATTACACTGTTTTTACACTGTTTTTACTCTGTTATTACACTGTTATTACACTGTCATTACAGGCGTCGTCGTTATTACACTGTTTTTACACTGTTATTACACTGTTTTTACACTGTTATTACACTTTTTTTACACTGTTTTTACACTGTTATTACACTGTTTTTACACTGTTATGACAGTTATTACACTGTTATTACAGTGTTATTACACTGTTTTTACACTATTATTACACTGTTATTACAGGCGTTGTCGTTATTACACTGTTATTACACTGTTTTTACACTGTTATGACACTGTTTTTACACTGTTATGACACTGTTATTACACTGTTTTTACACTGTTATTACACTGTTTTTACACTGTTTTTACACTGTTATTACACTGTTATTACACTGTTATTACATTGTTTTTACACTGTTTTTACACTGTTATGACAGTGTTATTACACTGTTATTACAGGCGTTCTCATTATTACACTGTTATTACACTGTTATTACACTGTTATTACACTGTTTTTACACTGTTATTACACTGTTTTTACACTGTTATTACACTGTTTTTACACTGTTATGACACTGTTTTTACACTGTTATGACACTGTTATTACACTGTTATTACACTGTTATTACACTGTTTTTACACTCTTATTACACTGTTATTACAGGCGTTGTCGTTATTACACTGTTATGACACTGTTATTACAGTGTTATTACACTGTTTTTACACTGTTATTACACTGTTATTACAGGCGTTGTCGTTATTACACTGTTATTACACTGTTATTACACTGTTTTTACTCTGTTATTACACTGTTATTACACTGTCATTACAGGCGTCGTCGTTATTACACTGTTTTTACACTGTTTTTACACTGTTATTACACTGTTTTTACACTGTTATTACACTTTTTTTACACTGTTTTTACACTTTTTTTACACTGTTTTTACACTGTTATGACAGTTATTACACTGTTATTACAGTGTTATTACACTGTTTTTACACTATTATTACACTGTTATTACAGGCGTTGTCGTTATTACACTGTTATTACACTGTTTTTACACTGTTATTACACTGTTTTTACACTGTTATTACACTGTTTTTACACTGTTATGACACTGTTATTACACTGTTATTACACTGTTTTTACACTGTTATTACAGGCGTTGTCGTTATTACACTGTTATCACACTGTTTTTAAATTATTATTACACTGTTATTACACTGTTTTTACACTGTTATTACACTGTTATTACACTGTTATTACACTGTTATTTCACTGTTTTTACACTGTTATTACACTGTTATTTCACTGTTATTACACTGTTATTACACTGTTATTACACTATTATTACAGGCGGCGTCGTTATTACACTGTTTTTACACTGTTTTTGCACTGTTATTACACTATTACCCTGTTTTTACACTGTTTTTACACTGTTATGACACTGTTATTACACTGTTATTACACTGTTTTTACACTGTTATTACACTGTTTATATATAGTTATTACAGTGTTATTACACTGTTTTTACACTGTTATTACACTGTTATTACAGGCGTTGTCGTTATTACACTGTTAGTACACTATTATTACACTGTTTTTACACTGTTATTACACTGTTATTACACTGTTATTACACTGTTATTACACTGTTTTTACTCTGTTATTACACTGTTATCACACTGTTTTTACACTGTTATTACACTGTTATTTCAGTGTTATTACACTGTTATTACACTGTTTTTACACTGTTATTACACTATTACACTGTTATTTCACTGTTATTACACTTACTACAGGCGTCGTCGTTATTACACTGTTTTTACACTGCTTTTACACTGTTATTACACTGTTTGTTTTTACACTGTTATTACACTGTTTTTACACTGTTATTACACTGTTATTACACTGTCTTTACACTGTCATTACACTGTCTTTGCACTGTTATTACACTGTTTTTACACTGTTTTTACACTGTTGTTACACTGTTATTACAGGCGTTGTCGTTATTACACTGTTATTACACTGTTTTTACAATGTTATTACACTGTTATTACACTGTTTTTACACTGTTTTTACACTGTTGTTACACTGTTATTACAGGCGTTGTCGTTATTACACTGTTATTACACTGTTATTACACTGTTTTTGCACAGTTTTTACACTGTTTTTACACTGTTTTTGCACTGTTATTACACTGTTTTTACACAGTTTTTACACTGTTTTTACACTGTTATTACAATGTTATTACACTGTTTTTACACTGTTATTACACTGTTTTTGCACTGTTATTACACTGTTTTTACACAGTTTTTACACTGTTTTTACACTGTTATTACACTGTTTTTACACTGTTTTTACACTGTTATGACACTGTTATTACAGTGTTATTACACTGTTTTTACACTGTTATTACACTGTTATTACAGGCGTTGTCGTTATTACACTGTTATTACACTGTTATTACACTGTTTTTACACTGTTTTTACACTGTTATTACACTGTTTTTACACTGTTATTACACTGTTTTTACACTGTTATTACACTGTTTTTATATTATTATTACACTGTTATTACACTGTTTTTACACTGTTATTACACTGTTATTACACTGTTTTTACACTGTTATTACACTGTTTTTACACTGTTTTTACACTTTTATTACACTGTTATTACACTGTTTTTGCACTGTTATTACTCTGTTATTACACTGTTATTACAGTGTTATTACACTGTTTTTACACTATTATTACACTGTTATTACAGGCGTTGTCGTTATTACACTGTTATTACACTGTTTTTACACTGTCATTACACTGTTATTACACTGTTATTACACTGTTTTTACACTGTTATTACACTGTTTTTACTCTGTTATTACACTGTTTTTGCACTGTTATTACACTGTTTTTACACTGTTTTTACACTGTTATTACACTGTTATTACAGGCGTTGTCGTTATTACACTGTTATTACACTGTTATTACACTGTTTTTACACTGTTATTACACTGTTTTTACACTGTTATTACACTGTTTTTGCACTGTTATTACACTGTTTTTACACTGTTTTTACACTGTTATTACACTGTTATTACAGGCGTTGTCGTTATTACACTGTTATTACACTGTTATTACGCTGTTATTACGCTGTTATTACACTGTTATTACACTGTTTTTACACTGTTATTACACTGTTTTTACACTGTTATTACACTGTTTTTGCACTGTTATTACACTGTTTTTACACTGTTTTTACACTGTTATGACACTGTTATTACACTGTTATTACAGTGTTATTACACTGTTTTTACACTGTTATTACACTGTTTTTACACTCTTATTACACTGTTTTTACACTATTATTACACTGTTATTACAAGCGTTGTCGTTATTACACTGTTATTACACTGTTTTTACACTGTTATTACACTGTTTTTACACTGTTATGACACTGTTATTACACTGTTTTTACACTGTTATTACACTGTTATTACACTGTTTTTACACTGTTATTACACTGTTATTACACTGTTTTTACACTGTTATTACACTGTCTTTACACTGTTATTACAGGCGTTCTCATTATTACACTATTACACTGTTTTTACACTGTTATTACACTGTTATTACACTGTTTTTACACTGTTATTACACGGTTTTTACACTGTTATTACACTGTTATTACAGGCGTTGTCGTTATTACACTGTTATTACACTGTTATTACACTGTTTTTACACTGTTATTACACTGTTTTTATATTATTATTACACTGTTATTACACTGTTTTTACACTGTTATGACACTGTTATTACACTGTTATTACACTGTTTTTACACTCTTATTACACTGTTTTTACACTGTTATGACACTGTTTTTACACTGTTATTACACTGTTTTTACACTCTTATTACACTGTTTTTACACTATTATTACACTGTTATTACAGGCGTTGTCGTTATTACACTGTTATTACACTGTTTTTACACTGTTTTAACACTGTTTTTACACTGTTATGACACTGTTATTACACTGTTATTACAGTGTTATTACACTGTTTTTACACTGTTATTACACTGTTATTACACTGTTATTACAGGCGTTGTCGTTATTACACTGTTATTACACTGTTTTTACACTGTTTTAACACTGTTTTTACACTGTTATGACACTGTTATTACACTGTTATGACACTGTTATTACACTGTTTTTACAGTTATTACACTGTTTTTACACTGTTATTACACTATTACACTGTTATTACACTGTTTTTACACTGTTATTACACTGTTTTTACACTGTTATTACACTGTTATTACACTGTTTTTACACTGTTATTACACTGTTTTTACACTGTTATTACACTGTTATTACACTGTTATTACACTGTTATCACACTGTTATCACACTGTTTTTACACTGTTATTACACTGTTATTACAGGCGTTGTCGTTATTACACTGTTATTACACTGTTATTACACTGTTTTTACACTATTACACTGTTTTTACACTATTACACTGTTATTACACTGTTTTTATATTATTATTACACTGTTATTACACTGTTTTTACACTGTTATTACACTGTTATTACACTGTTATTACACTGTTTTTACACTGTTATTACACTGTTATTACAGGCATTGTCGTTATTACACTGTTATTACACTGTTATTACACTGTTTTTACACTGTTATTACACTATTACACTGTTTTTACACTGTTATTACACTGTTTTTGCACTGTTATTACACTGTTTTTACACTGTTTTTACACTGTTATTACAGGCGTTGTGGTTATTACACTGTTATTACACTGTTATTACACTGTTTTTGCACTGTTATTACACTGTTTTTACACTGTTTTTACACTGTTATGACACTGTTATTACACTGTTATTACAGTGTTATTACACTGTCATTACACTGTTATTACACTGTTATTACACTGTTTTTACACTGTTATTACACTGTTTTTACTCTGTTATTACACTGTTTTTGCACTGTTATTACACTGTTTTTACACTGTTTTTACACTGTTATTACACTGTTATTACAGGCGTTGTCGTTATTACACTGTTATTACACTGTTATTACACTGTTTTTACACTGTTATTACACTGTTTTTACACTGTTATTACATTGTTATTACGCTGTTATTACACTGTTTTTACACTGTTATTACACTGTTTTTGCACTGTTATTACACTGTTTTTACACTGTTTTTACACTGTTATTACACTGTTATTACAGGCGTTGTCGTTATTACACTGTTATTACGCTGTTATTACGCTGTTATTACGCTGTTATTACACTGTTTTTACACTGTTATTACACTGTTTTTACACTGTTATTACACTGTTTTTGCACTGTTATTACACTGTTTTTACACTGTTTTTACACTGTTATGACACTGTTATTACACTGTTATTACAGTGTTATTACACTGTTTTTACACTGTTATTACACTGTTTTTACACTCTTATTACACTGTTTTTACACTATTATTACACTGTTATTACAAGCGTTGTCGTTATTACACTGTTATTACACTGTTTTTACACTGTTATTACACTGTTTTTACACTGTTATGACACTGTTATTACACTGTTTTTACACTGTTATTACACTGTTATTACACTGTTTTTACACTGTTATTACACTGTTATTACACTGTTTTTACACTGTTATTACACTGTTTTTACACTGTTATTACAGGCGTTCTCATTATTACACTATTACACTGTTTTTACACTGTTATTACACTGTTATTACACTGTTTTTACACTGTTATTACACGGTTTTTACACTGTTATTACACTGTTATTACAGGCGTTGTCGTTATTACACTGTTATTACACTGTTATTACACTGTTTTTACACTGTTATTACACTGTTTTTATATTATTATTACACTGTTATTACACTGTTTTTACACTGTTATGACACTGTTATTACACTGTTATTACACTGTTTTTACACTCTTATTACACTGTTTTTACACTGTTATGACACTGTTTTTACACTGTTATTACACTGTTTTTACACTCTTATTACACTGTTTTTACACTATTATTACACTGTTATTACAGGCGTTGTCGTTATTACACTGTTATTACACTGTTTTTACACTGTTTTAACACTGTTTTTACACTGTTATGACACTGTTATTACACTGTTATTACACTGTTATTACAGGCGTTGTCGTTATTACACTGTTATTACACTGTTTTTACACTGTTTTAACACTGTTTTTACACTGTTATGACACTGTTATTACACTGTTATGACACTATTACACTGTTATTACACTGTTTTTACACTGTTATTACACTGTTTTTACACTGTTATTACACTGTTATTACACTGTTTTTACACTGTTATTACACTGTTATTACACTGTTATTACACTGTTATCACACTGTTTTTACACTGTTATTACACTGTTATTACAGGCGTTGTCGTTATTACACTGTTATTACACTGTTATTACACTGTTTTTACACTGTTATTACACTGTTTTTACACTATTACACTGTTATGACACTGTTATTACACTGTTATTACACTGTTTTTATATTATTATTACACTGTTATTACACTGTTTTTACACTGTTATTACACTGTTATTACACTGTTTTTACACTGTTATTACACTGTTATTACACTGTTTTTACACTGTTATTACACTGTTATTACACTGTTTTTACACTGTTATTACACTGTTTTTACACTGTTATTACACTGTTTTTACACTCTTATTACACTGTTTTTACACTATTATTACACTGTTATTACAGGCGTTGTCGTTATTACACTGTTATTACACTGTTTTTACACTGTTATGACACTGTTATGACACTGTTATTACACTGTTTTTACACTGTTATTACACTGTTATTACACTGTTTTTACACTGTTATTACACTGTTATTACACTGTTTTTACACTGTTATTACACTGTTTTTACACTGTTATTACACTGTTTTTACACTGTTTTTACACTATTACATTGTTTTTACACTGTTTTTACACTGTTATTACACTGTTATTACACTGTTTTTACACTGTTATTACAGGCGTTCTCATTATTACACTGTTATTACACTGTTATTACACTGTTTTTACACTGTTATTACACTGTTTTTACACTGTTTTTACACTGTTATGACACTGTTATTACACTGTTATTACACTGTTTTTACACTGTTATTACACTGTTTTTACACTCTTATTACACTGTTTTTACACTATTATTACACTGTTATTACAGGCGTTGTCGTTATTACACTGTTATTACACTGTTTTTACACTGTTATTACACTGTTTTTACACTGTTATGACACTGTTATTACACTGTTTTTACACTGTTATTACACTGTTTTTACACTGTTTTTACACTGTTATTACACTGTTTTAATACTGTTTTTACACTGTTATGACACTGTTATTACACTGTTATTACAGTGTTATTACACTGTTATTACAGTGTTATTACAGTGTTATTACACTGTTTTTACACTGTTATTACAGGAGTTGTCGTTATTACACTGTTATTACACTGTTATTACACTGTTTTTACACTGTTATTACACCGTTATTACACTGTTTTTACACTGTTATTACACTGTTATTTCACTGTTTTTACACTGTTATTACACTGTTTTTACAGGCGGCGTCGTTATTACACTGTTATTACACTGTTTTTGCACTGTTATTACACTGTTATTACACTGTTTTTGCACTGTTATTACTCTGTTTTTACACTGTTATTACACTGTTATTACACTGTTATTACTGGCGTCGTCGTTATTACACTGTTTTTACACTGCTTTTACACTGTTATTACACTGTTATTACACTGTTTTTACACTGTTATTACAGGCGTTCTCATTATTACACTGTTATTACACTGTTATTACACTGTTTTTACACTGTTTTTACACTGTTTTTACACTGTTATTACACTGTTTTTACACTGTTATGACACTGTTTTTACACTGTTTTTACACTGTTATTACACTGTTATTACACTGTTTTTACACTGTTATTAAACAATTATTACACTGTTATTACACTGTTTTTATATTATTATTACACTGTTATTACACTGTTATTACACTGTTTTTACACTGTTATTACACTGTTTTTACACTGTTATTACACTGTTTTTACACTGTTTTTACACTTTTATTACACTGTTATTACACTGTTTTTGCACTGTTTTTACACTGTTATTAAACTGTTTTTACACTGTTATGACACTGTTATTACACTGTTATTACACTGTTTTTACACTGTTATGACACTGTTATGACACTGTTATGACACTGTTATTACACTGTTATTACACTGTTATGACACTGTTTTTACACTGTTATTACAGGCGTTCTCATTATTACACTGTTATTACACTGTTATTACACTGTTTTTACACTGTTCTTACACTGTTATTATACTGTTATTACAGTGTTATTACACTGTTTTTACACTGTTATTACACTGTTATTACAGGCGTTGTCGTTATTACACTGTTATTACACTGTTATTACACTGTTTTTACACTGTTATTACACTGTTTTTACACTGTTATTACACTGTTTTTACACTGTTATTACACTGTTATTACAGGCGTTGTCGTTATTACACTGTTATTACACTGTTATTACACTGTTTTTACACTGTTATTACACTGTTTTTACACTGTTATTACACTGTTATTACACTGTTATTACACTGTTTTGACACTGTTTTACACTGTTATTACAGGCGTTGTCGTTATTACACTGTTATTACACTGTTATTACACTGTTTTTACACTGTTATTATACTGTTATTACAGTGTTATTACACTGTTTTTACACTGTTATTACACTGTTATTACAGGCGTTGTCGTTATTACACTGTTATTACACTGTTTTTACACTGTTTTTACACTGTTATTACACTGTTTTTACACTGTTATTACGCTGTTATTACACTGTTTTTACACTGTTATTACACTGTTATTACACTGTTATTACACTGTTATTACAGGCGTTGTCGTTATTACACTGTTATTACACTGTTATTACACTGTTTTTACACTGTTTTTACTCTGTTATTACACTGTTATTACACTGTCATTACAGGCGTCGTCGTTATTACACTGTTTTTACACTGTTATTACACTGTTTTTACACTGTTATTACACTGTTTTTACACTGTTTTTACACTGTTATTACACTGTTTTTACACTGTTATGACAGTTATTACACTGTTATTACAGTGTTATTACACTGTTTTTACACTATTATTACACTGTTATTACAGGCGTTGTCGTTATTACACTGTTATTACACTGTTTTTACACTGTTATGACACTGTTTTTACACTGTTATGACACTGTTATTACACTGTTTTTACACTGTTATTACACTGTTTTTACACTGTTTTTACACTGTTATTACACTGTTATTACACTGTTATTACATTGTTTTTACACTGTTTTTACACTGTTATGACAGTGTTATTACACTGTTATTACACTGTTATTACAGGCGTTCTCATTATTACACTGTTATTACACTGTTATTACACTGTTATTACACTGTTTTTACACTGTTATTACACTGTTTTTACACTGTTATTACACTGTTTTTACACTGTTATGACACTGTTTTTACACTGTTATGACACTGTTATTACACTGTTATTACACTGTTATTACACTGTTTTTACACTCTTATTACACTGTTATTACAGGCGTTGTCGTTATTACACTGTTATGACACTGTTATTACACTGTTATTACACTGTTTTAACACTGTTTTTACACTGTTATGACACTGTTATTACACTGTTATTACAGGCGTTGTCGTTATTACACTGTTATTACACTGTTATTACACTGTTTTTACTCTGTTATTACACTGTTATTACACTGTCATTACAGGCGTCGTCGTTATTACACTGTTTTTACACTGTTTTTACACTGTTATTACACTGTTTTTACACTGTTATTACACTTTTTTTACACTGTTTTTACACTTTTTTTACACTGTTTTTACACTGTTATGACAGTTATTACACTGTTATTACAGTGTTATTACACTGTTTTTACACTATTATTACACTGTTATTACAGGCGTTGTCGTTATTACACTGTTATTACACTGTTTTTACACTGTTATGACACTGTTTTTACACTGTTATGACACTGTTATTACACTGTTTTTACACTGTTATTACACTGTTTTTACACTGTTTTTACACTGTTATTACACTGTTATTACATTGTTTTTACACTGTTTTTACACTGTTATGACAGTGTTATTACACTGTTATTACACTGTTATTACAGGCGTTCTCATTATTACACTGTTATTACACTGTTATTACACTGTTATTACACTGTTTTTACACTGTTATTACACTGTTTTTACACTGTTATTACACTGTTATTACAGGCGTCGTCGTTTTTACACTGTTATTACAATGTTTTTACACTGTTATTACACTGTTTTTACACTATTATTACACTGTTATTACAGGCGTTGTCGTTATTACACTGTTATTACACTGTTTTTACACTGTTATTACACTGTTTTTACACTGTTATTACACTGTTTTTACACTGTTATGACACTGTTATGACACTGTTATTACACTGTTATTACACTGTTATTACACTGTTTTTACACTGTTATTACAGGCGTTGTCGTTATTACACTGTTATCACACTGTTTTTAAATTATTATTACACTGTTATTACACTGTTATTTCACTGTTTTTACACTGTTATTACACTGTTATTTCACTGTTATTACACTGTTATTACACTGTTATTACACTATTATTACAGGCGGCGGCGTTATTACACTGTTTTTACACTGTTTTTGCACTGTTATTACACTATTACCCTGTTTTTACACTGTTTTTACACTGTTATGACACTGTTATTACACTGTTATTACACTGTTTTTACACTGTTATTACACTGTTTATATATAGTTATTACAGTGTTATTACACTGTTTTTACACTGTTATTACACTGTTATTACAGGCGTTGTCGTTATTACACTGTTAGTACACTATTATTACACTGTTTTTACACTGTTATTACACTGTTATTACACTGTTTTTACACTGTTTTTACACTGTTATTACACTGTTTTTACTCTGTTATTACACTGTTATCACACTGTTTTTACACTGTTATTACACTGTTATTTCAGTGTTATTACACTGTTATTACACTGTTTTTACACTGTTATTACACTATTACACTGTTATTTCACTGTTATTACACTTATTACAGGCGTCGTCGTTATTACACTGTTTTTACACTGCTTTTACACTGTTATTACACTGTTTGTTTTTACACTGTTATTACACTGTTTTTACACTGTTATTACACTGTTATTACACTGTCTTTACACTGTCATTACACTGTCTTTACACTGTTATTACACTGTTTTTACACTGTTATTACACTGTTTTTACACTCTTATTACACTGTTTATACACTGTTATTACACAATAATTACACTGTTATTTCACTGTTATTACACTGTTATTACAGGCGTCGTCATTATTACACTGTTTTTACACTGTTATTACACTGTTTTTACACTGTTATTACACTGTTTTTACACTGTTATTACACTGTTATTTCACTGTTATTTCACTGTTATTACACTGTTATTACAGGCGTCGTCGTTATTACACTGTTTTTACACTGTTATTACACTGTTATTACACTATTACACTGTTATTTCACTGTTATTACAGGCGTCGTCGTTATTACACTGTTTTTACACTGCTTTTACACTGTTATTACACTGTTTTTACACTGTTATTACACTGTTTTTACACTGTTATTACAGGCGTTGTCGTTATTACACTGTTATTACACTGTTTTTACACTGTTTTTACACTGTTATTACACTGTTATTACCCTGTCTTTACACTGTTATTACACTGTTATTACACTGTTTTTACACTGTTATTACACTGTTGTTACACTGTTATTACAGGCGTTGTCGTTATTACACTGTTATTACACTGTTTTTACAATGTTATTACACTGTTATTACACTGTTTTTACACTGTTTTTACACTGTTGTTACACTGTTATTACAGGCGTTGTCGTTATTACACTGTTATTACACTGTTTTTACACTGTTATTACACTGTTATTACACTGTTTTTACACTGTTTTTGCACTGTTATTACACTATTACACTGTTTTTACACTGTTTTTACACTGTTATGACACTGTTATTACACTGTTATTACCCTGTTTTTACACTGTTTTTACACTGTTTATATATTGTTATTACACTGTTTTTACACTGTTTTTGCACTGTTATTACACTGTTTTTGCACTGTTATTACACTGTTTTGACACTGTTATTACACTGTTATTGCACTGTTTTTACACTGTTATTACACTGTTATTACAGGCGTCGTCGTTATTACACGGTTTTTACACTGTTTTTACACTGTTTTTACACTGTTATTTCAGTGTTATTACACTGTTTTTGCACTGTTTTTACACTGTTATTACACTATTACACTGTTTTTGCACTGTTATTACACTGTTTTTGCACTGTTATTACACTGTTTTTACACTGTTATTACACTGTTTTTACACAGTTATTACACTGTTTTTACACTCTTATTACACTGTTTTTACACTGTTATTAAACAATTATTACACTGTTATTACACTGTTTTTATATTATTATTACACTGTTTTTGCACTGTTATTACACTTTTATTACACTGTTTTTACACTGTTTTTACACTTATGACACTTATTTCACTGTTATTTCACTGTTATTACACTGTTATTACACTGTTTTTACAGTCTTATTACACTGTTTTTACACTGTTATTAAACAATTATTACACTGTGATTACACTGTTTTTATATTATTATTACACTGTTATTACACTGTTTTTACACTGTTATTACACTGTTATTACAGGCGTTGTCGTTATTACACTGTTATTACACTGTTTTTACACTGTTTTGACACTGTTTTGACACTGTTTTTACACTGTTATGACACTGTTATTACACTGTTTTTACACTGTTTTTACACTGTTATTACATTGTTATTACACTGTTATTACAGGCGTCGTCGTTATTACATGGTTTTTACACTGTTTTTACACTGTTATTACAGGCGTTGTCGTTATTACACTGTTATTACACTGTTTTTACACTGTTTTTACACTGTTATGACACTGTTATTACAGGCGTCGTCGTTATTACATGGTTTTTACACTGTTTTTACACTGTTATTTCAGTGTTATTACACTGTTATTACACTGTTTTTGCACTGTTATTACTCTGTTTTTACACTCTTATTACACTGTTTTTACACTGTTATTAAACAATTATTACACTGTTATTACACTGTTTTTATATTATTATTACACTGTTTTTGCATTGTTATTACACTTTTATTACACTGTTTTTACACTTATGACACTTATTTCACTGTTATTACACTGTTTTTGCACTGTTATTACTCTGTTATTACACTGTTATTACAGGCGTCGTCATTATTACACTGTTTTTACACTGTTATTACACTGTTATTACAGGCGTCGTCGTTTTTACACTGTTATTACACTGTTTTTGCACTGTTATTACACTGTTTTTACACTGTTATTATCCTGTTATTACACTGTTATTACACTTTTATTACAGGCGTCGTCGTTATTACACTGTTTTTACACTGTTATTACACTGTTATTACAGGCGTCGTCGTTTTTACACTGTTATTACAATGTTTTTACACTGTTATTACACTGTTTTTACACTATTACACTTTTATTACAGGCATCGTCGTTATTACACTGTTATTACACTGTTATTACACTGTTATTACAGGCATCGTCGTTATTACACTATTACACTTTTTACACTGTTATTACACTGTTATTACACTGTTTTTGCACCGTTATTACAGTGTTTTTACACTGTTATTACAGGCGTAGTCGTTATTACACTGTTATTACACTGTTATTACACTGTTATCACACTATCACACTGTTTTTACACTGTTATTACACTTTAAACGGAGAGCATGGCACATCATTCAACAAATGTCCGAAATCTGATTAACTTCAGTCGATATTTAGACATCACGCCACTCATGATCTGAAAGATCCTGAATCAACGTAAGGACTCTTGGATTTACGTGAAGACGAGCTGTGTTTGTCTTCTCCACTTTGGTGCCCTTCTCTGGGTTGATGTATTTTCCTATTTTCCAAGGTGTTTTTTCT
>JAMASW010000077.1:0-33247 GCA_030522415.1 Channallabes apus | reverse complement strand
TTTATGGTTCTTTTTTACCTTGTTTCAGGATTTTTGACCATCAGGACAGGTAAGTGCAGCAGGTAAGTATTTTTCATTGACTTAATTTTGTTGTTTTCAGGCTGGTGGAAGACAAAGAGAAGATCCGAGTTCAACTCCATCGGGTGGCACTGGCTGGGTTAGGTTTAGGGAAATGACCGTGGTTCCATTGCCCCACAAAGAACCCAAGTGGGGTTAGGTTTAGGGAAAAAGGGGGGTAGGGGTTAAGACAATTAGGGAAACGGTCCGGGGGCAGGGTCCAAGGCAAGGGAACTTTGGGGATAGGGTGGGATGGGGGATAGGGTAGGGAAACTCGGGTCCCTGCAGGACTAGAACCAACGTTATGCACGGGCCTACCACGACTTTATCAGTCCCAGACCCCTCAAATCTCCCCTGTAGCTCTGAAAAACATCCCTCCCCTTGGTTAACACTTTGAGCTCTTTGTTGCAAGTCTATTTGGCGCTACGTTTCGGTTTATCTTAACCTTCATCAGGCTTAGACTTGCATTTTGATGTTCCTCCTGGCTGCTTCGATGCTAGAGTGATGAAAACTCTGGTAAACTGACCTTTTAAATACATGGGATACACCCCCTTGTTGAAAAAATTGCTCCTTAAATAACAGCCAAGGAAAAATAATTTGCTTTACAATTTTTCTGAAAGTTATTTTCTTCTTTAAATTATTTAACTTCAGAAAATAAGTGCACCAGGTAATTATTAAACTTTTTCCAAGTTTCCAAAAATTGTCCCATGATTTTTTTCATGTGTTTATGGTTCTTATTTCCTTTCTTCAGGATTTTTGACCATCTGGACAGAGTTTTTTACTTCATTTCAACTTACCAAAAATTGTCCCATAATTTTTATGGTTCTTTTTTACCTTGTTTCAGGATTTTTGACCATCAGGACAGGTAAGTGCAGCAGGTAAGTATTTTTCATTGACTTAATTTTGTTGTTTTCAGGCTGGTGGAAGACAAAGAGAAGATCCGAGTTCAACTCCATCGGGTGGCACTGGCTGGGTTAGGTTTAGGGAAATGACCGTGGTTCCATTGCCCCACAAAGAACCCAAGTGGGGTTAGGTTTAGGGAAAAAGGGGGGTAGGGGTTAAGACAATTAGGGAAACGGTCCGGGGGCAGGGTCCAAGGCAAGGGAACTTTGGGGATAGGGTGGGATGGGGGATAGGGTAGGGAAACTCGGGTCCCTGCAGGACTAGAACCAACGTTATGCACGGGCCTACCACGACTTTATCAGTCCCAGACCCCTCAAATCTCCCCTGTAGCTCTGAAAAACATCCCTCCCCTTGGTTAACACTTTGAGCTCTTTGTTGCAAGTCTATTTGGCGCTACGTTTCGGTTTATCTTAACCTTCATCAGGCTTAGACTTGCATTTTGATGTTCCTCCTGGCTGCTTCGATGCTAGAGTGATGAAAACTCTGGTAAACTGACCTTTTAAATACATGGGATACACCCCCTTGTTGAAAAAATTGCTCCTTAAATAACAGCCAAGGAAAAATAATTTGCTTTACAATTTTTCTGAAAGTTATTTTCTTCTTTAAATTATTTAACTTCAGAAAATAAGTGCACCAGGTAATTATTAAACTTTTTCCAAGTTTCCAAAAATTGTCCCATGATTTTTTTCATGTGTTTATGGTTCTTATTTCCTTTCTTCAGGATTTTTGACCATCTGGACAGAGTTTTTTACTTCATTTCAACTTACCAAAAATTGTCCCATAATTTTTATGGTTCTTTTTTACCTTGTTTCAGGATTTTTGACCATCAGGACAGGTAAGTGCAGCAGGTAAGTATTTTTCATTGACTTAATTTTGTTGTTTTCAGGCTGGTGGAAGACAAAGAGAAGATCCGAGTTCAACTCCATCGGGTGGCACTGGCTGGGTTAGGTTTAGGGAAATGACCGTGGTTCCATTGCCCCACAAAGAACCCAAGTGGGGTTAGGTTTAGGGAAAAAGGGGGGTAGGGGTTAAGACAATTAGGGAAACGGTCCGGGGGCAGGGTCCAAGGCAAGGGAACTTTGGGGATAGGGTGGGATGGGGGATAGGGTAGGGAAACTCGGGTCCCTGCAGGACTAGAACCAACGTTATGCACGGGCCTACCACGACTTTATCAGTCCCAGACCCCTCAAATCTCCCCTGTAGCTCTGAAAAACATCCCTCCCCTTGGTTAACACTTTGAGCTCTTTGTTGCAAGTCTATTTGGCGCTACGTTTCGGTTTATCTTAACCTTCATCAGGCTTAGACTTGCATTTTGATGTTCCTCCTGGCTGCTTCGATGCTAGAGTGATGAAAACTCTGGTAAACTGACCTTTTAAATACATGGGATACACCCCCTTGTTGAAAAAATTGCTCCTTAAATAACAGCCAAGGAAAAATAATTTGCTTTACAATTTTTCTGAAAGTTATTTTCTTCTTTAAATTATTTAACTTCAGAAAATAAGTGCACCAGGTAATTATTAAACTTTTTCCAAGTTTCCAAAAATTGTCCCATGATTTTTTTCATGTGTTTATGGTTCTTATTTCCTTTCTTCAGGATTTTTGACCATCTGGACAGAGTTTTTTACTTCATTTCAACTTACCAAAAATTGTCCCATAATTTTTATGGTTCTTTTTTACCTTGTTTCAGGATTTTTGACCATCAGGACAGGTAAGTGCAGCAGGTAAGTATTTTTCATTGACTTAATTTTGTTGTTTTCAGGCTGGTGGAAGACAAAGAGAAGATCCGAGTTCAACTCCATCGGGTGGCACTGGCTGGGTTAGGTTTAGGGAAATGACCGTGGTTCCATTGCCCCACAAAGAACCCAAGTGGGGTTAGGTTTAGGGAAAAAGGGGGGTAGGGGTTAAGACAATTAGGGAAACGGTCCGGGGGCAGGGTCCAAGGCAAGGGAACTTTGGGGATAGGGTGGGATGGGGGATAGGGTAGGGAAACTCGGGTCCCTGCAGGACTAGAACCAACGTTATGCACGGGCCTACCACGACTTTATCAGTCCCAGACCCCTCAAATCTCCCCTGTAGCTCTGAAAAACATCCCTCCCCTTGGTTAACACTTTGAGCTCTTTGTTGCAAGTCTATTTGGCGCTACGTTTCGGTTTATCTTAACCTTCATCAGGCTTAGACTTGCATTTTGATGTTCCTCCTGGCTGCTTCGATGCTAGAGTGATGAAAACTCTGGTAAACTGACCTTTTAAATACATGGGATACACCCCCTTGTTGAAAAAATTGCTCCTTAAATAACAGCCAAGGAAAAATAATTTGCTTTACAATTTTTCTGAAAGTTATTTTCTTCTTTAAATTATTTAACTTCAGAAAATAAGTGCACCAGGTAATTATTAAACTTTTTCCAAGTTTCCAAAAATTGTCCCATGATTTTTTTCATGTGTTTATGGTTCTTATTTCCTTTCTTCAGGATTTTTGACCATCTGGACAGAGTTTTTTACTTCATTTCAACTTACCAAAAATTGTCCCATAATTTTTATGGTTCTTTTTTACCTTGTTTCAGGATTTTTGACCATCAGGACAGGTAAGTGCAGCAGGTAAGTATTTTTCATTGACTTAATTTTGTTGTTTTCAGGCTGGTGGAAGACAAAGAGAAGATCCGAGTTCAACTCCATCGGGTGGCACTGGCTGGGTTAGGTTTAGGGAAATGACCGTGGTTCCATTGCCCCACAAAGAACCCAAGTGGGGTTAGGTTTAGGGAAAAAGGGGGGTAGGGGTTAAGACAATTAGGGAAACGGTCCGGGGGCAGGGTCCAAGGCAAGGGAACTTTGGGGATAGGGTGGGATGGGGGATAGGGTAGGGAAACTCGGGTCCCTGCAGGACTAGAACCAACGTTATGCACGGGCCTACCACGACTTTATCAGTCCCAGACCCCTCAAATCTCCCCTGTAGCTCTGAAAAACATCCCTCCCCTTGGTTAACACTTTGAGCTCTTTGTTGCAAGTCTATTTGGCGCTACGTTTCGGTTTATCTTAACCTTCATCAGGCTTAGACTTGCATTTTGATGTTCCTCCTGGCTGCTTCGATGCTAGAGTGATGAAAACTCTGGTAAACTGACCTTTTAAATACATGGGATACACCCCCTTGTTGAAAAAATTGCTCCTTAAATAACAGCCAAGGAAAAATAATTTGCTTTACAATTTTTCTGAAAGTTATTTTCTTCTTTAAATTATTTAACTTCAGAAAATAAGTGCACCAGGTAATTATTAAACTTTTTCCAAGTTTCCAAAAATTGTCCCATGATTTTTTTCATGTGTTTATGGTTCTTATTTCCTTTCTTCAGGATTTTTGACCATCTGGACAGAGTTTTTTACTTCATTTCAACTTACCAAAAATTGTCCCATAATTTTTATGGTTCTTTTTTACCTTGTTTCAGGATTTTTGACCATCAGGACAGGTAAGTGCAGCAGGTAAGTATTTTTCATTGACTTAATTTTGTTGTTTTCAGGCTGGTGGAAGACAAAGAGAAGATCCGAGTTCAACTCCATCGGGTGGCACTGGCTGGGTTAGGTTTAGGGAAATGACCGTGGTTCCATTGCCCCACAAAGAACCCAAGTGGGGTTAGGTTTAGGGAAAAAGGGGGGTAGGGGTTAAGACAATTAGGGAAACGGTCCGGGGGCAGGGTCCAAGGCAAGGGAACTTTGGGGATAGGGTGGGATGGGGGATAGGGTAGGGAAACTCGGGTCCCTGCAGGACTAGAACCAACGTTATGCACGGGCCTACCACGACTTTATCAGTCCCAGACCCCTCAAATCTCCCCTGTAGCTCTGAAAAACATCCCTCCCCTTGGTTAACACTTTGAGCTCTTTGTTGCAAGTCTATTTGGCGCTACGTTTCGGTTTATCTTAACCTTCATCAGGCTTAGACTTGCATTTTGATGTTCCTCCTGGCTGCTTCGATGCTAGAGTGATGAAAACTCTGGTAAACTGACCTTTTAAATACATGGGATACACCCCCTTGTTGAAAAAATTGCTCCTTAAATAACAGCCAAGGAAAAATAATTTGCTTTACAATTTTTCTGAAAGTTATTTTCTTCTTTAAATTATTTAACTTCAGAAAATAAGTGCACCAGGTAATTATTAAACTTTTTCCAAGTTTCCAAAAATTGTCCCATGATTTTTTTCATGTGTTTATGGTTCTTATTTCCTTTCTTCAGGATTTTTGACCATCTGGACAGAGTTTTTTACTTCATTTCAACTTACCAAAAATTGTCCCATAATTTTTATGGTTCTTTTTTACCTTGTTTCAGGATTTTTGACCATCAGGACAGGTAAGTGCAGCAGGTAAGTATTTTTCATTGACTTAATTTTGTTGTTTTCAGGCTGGTGGAAGACAAAGAGAAGATCCGAGTTCAACTCCATCGGGTGGCACTGGCTGGGTTAGGTTTAGGGAAATGACCGTGGTTCCATTGCCCCACAAAGAACCCAAGTGGGGTTAGGTTTAGGGAAAAAGGGGGGTAGGGGTTAAGACAATTAGGGAAACGGTCCGGGGGCAGGGTCCAAGGCAAGGGAACTTTGGGGATAGGGTGGGATGGGGGATAGGGTAGGGAAACTCGGGTCCCTGCAGGACTAGAACCAACGTTATGCACGGGCCTACCACGACTTTATCAGTCCCAGACCCCTCAAATCTCCCCTGTAGCTCTGAAAAACATCCCTCCCCTTGGTTAACACTTTGAGCTCTTTGTTGCAAGTCTATTTGGCGCTACGTTTCGGTTTATCTTAACCTTCATCAGGCTTAGACTTGCATTTTGATGTTCCTCCTGGCTGCTTCGATGCTAGAGTGATGAAAACTCTGGTAAACTGACCTTTTAAATACATGGGATACACCCCCTTGTTGAAAAAATTGCTCCTTAAATAACAGCCAAGGAAAAATAATTTGCTTTACAATTTTTCTGAAAGTTATTTTCTTCTTTAAATTATTTAACTTCAGAAAATAAGTGCACCAGGTAATTATTAAACTTTTTCCAAGTTTCCAAAAATTGTCCCATGATTTTTTTCATGTGTTTATGGTTCTTATTTCCTTTCTTCAGGATTTTTGACCATCTGGACAGAGTTTTTTACTTCATTTCAACTTACCAAAAATTGTCCCATAATTTTTATGGTTCTTTTTTACCTTGTTTCAGGATTTTTGACCATCAGGACAGGTAAGTGCAGCAGGTAAGTATTTTTCATTGACTTAATTTTGTTGTTTTCAGGCTGGTGGAAGACAAAGAGAAGATCCGAGTTCAACTCCATCGGGTGGCACTGGCTGGGTTAGGTTTAGGGAAATGACCGTGGTTCCATTGCCCCACAAAGAACCCAAGTGGGGTTAGGTTTAGGGAAAAAGGGGGGTAGGGGTTAAGACAATTAGGGAAACGGTCCGGGGGCAGGGTCCAAGGCAAGGGAACTTTGGGGATAGGGTGGGATGGGGGATAGGGTAGGGAAACTCGGGTCCCTGCAGGACTAGAACCAACGTTATGCACGGGCCTACCACGACTTTATCAGTCCCAGACCCCTCAAATCTCCCCTGTAGCTCTGAAAAACATCCCTCCCCTTGGTTAACACTTTGAGCTCTTTGTTGCAAGTCTATTTGGCGCTACGTTTCGGTTTATCTTAACCTTCATCAGGCTTAGACTTGCATTTTGATGTTCCTCCTGGCTGCTTCGATGCTAGAGTGATGAAAACTCTGGTAAACTGACCTTTTAAATACATGGGATACACCCCCTTGTTGAAAAAATTGCTCCTTAAATAACAGCCAAGGAAAAATAATTTGCTTTACAATTTTTCTGAAAGTTATTTTCTTCTTTAAATTATTTAACTTCAGAAAATAAGTGCACCAGGTAATTATTAAACTTTTTCCAAGTTTCCAAAAATTGTCCCATGATTTTTTTCATGTGTTTATGGTTCTTATTTCCTTTCTTCAGGATTTTTGACCATCTGGACAGAGTTTTTTACTTCATTTCAACTTACCAAAAATTGTCCCATAATTTTTATGGTTCTTTTTTACCTTGTTTCAGGATTTTTGACCATCAGGACAGGTAAGTGCAGCAGGTAAGTATTTTTCATTGACTTAATTTTGTTGTTTTCAGGCTGGTGGAAGACAAAGAGAAGATCCGAGTTCAACTCCATCGGGTGGCACTGGCTGGGTTAGGTTTAGGGAAATGACCGTGGTTCCATTGCCCCACAAAGAACCCAAGTGGGGTTAGGTTTAGGGAAAAAGGGGGGTAGGGGTTAAGACAATTAGGGAAACGGTCCGGGGGCAGGGTCCAAGGCAAGGGAACTTTGGGGATAGGGTGGGATGGGGGATAGGGTAGGGAAACTCGGGTCCCTGCAGGACTAGAACCAACGTTATGCACGGGCCTACCACGACTTTATCAGTCCCAGACCCCTCAAATCTCCCCTGTAGCTCTGAAAAACATCCCTCCCCTTGGTTAACACTTTGAGCTCTTTGTTGCAAGTCTATTTGGCGCTACGTTTCGGTTTATCTTAACCTTCATCAGGCTTAGACTTGCATTTTGATGTTCCTCCTGGCTGCTTCGATGCTAGAGTGATGAAAACTCTGGTAAACTGACCTTTTAAATACATGGGATACACCCCCTTGTTGAAAAAATTGCTCCTTAAATAACAGCCAAGGAAAAATAATTTGCTTTACAATTTTTCTGAAAGTTATTTTCTTCTTTAAATTATTTAACTTCAGAAAATAAGTGCACCAGGTAATTATTAAACTTTTTCCAAGTTTCCAAAAATTGTCCCATGATTTTTTTCATGTGTTTATGGTTCTTATTTCCTTTCTTCAGGATTTTTGACCATCTGGACAGAGTTTTTTACTTCATTTCAACTTACCAAAAATTGTCCCATAATTTTTATGGTTCTTTTTTACCTTGTTTCAGGATTTTTGACCATCAGGACAGGTAAGTGCAGCAGGTAAGTATTTTTCATTGACTTAATTTTGTTGTTTTCAGGCTGGTGGAAGACAAAGAGAAGATCCGAGTTCAACTCCATCGGGTGGCACTGGCTGGGTTAGGTTTAGGGAAATGACCGTGGTTCCATTGCCCCACAAAGAACCCAAGTGGGGTTAGGTTTAGGGAAAAAGGGGGGTAGGGGTTAAGACAATTAGGGAAACGGTCCGGGGGCAGGGTCCAAGGCAAGGGAACTTTGGGGATAGGGTGGGATGGGGGATAGGGTAGGGAAACTCGGGTCCCTGCAGGACTAGAACCAACGTTATGCACGGGCCTACCACGACTTTATCAGTCCCAGACCCCTCAAATCTCCCCTGTAGCTCTGAAAAACATCCCTCCCCTTGGTTAACACTTTGAGCTCTTTGTTGCAAGTCTATTTGGCGCTACGTTTCGGTTTATCTTAACCTTCATCAGGCTTAGACTTGCATTTTGATGTTCCTCCTGGCTGCTTCGATGCTAGAGTGATGAAAACTCTGGTAAACTGACCTTTTAAATACATGGGATACACCCCCTTGTTGAAAAAATTGCTCCTTAAATAACAGCCAAGGAAAAATAATTTGCTTTACAATTTTTCTGAAAGTTATTTTCTTCTTTAAATTATTTAACTTCAGAAAATAAGTGCACCAGGTAATTATTAAACTTTTTCCAAGTTTCCAAAAATTGTCCCATGATTTTTTTCATGTGTTTATGGTTCTTATTTCCTTTCTTCAGGATTTTTGACCATCTGGACAGAGTTTTTTACTTCATTTCAACTTACCAAAAATTGTCCCATAATTTTTATGGTTCTTTTTTACCTTGTTTCAGGATTTTTGACCATCAGGACAGGTAAGTGCAGCAGGTAAGTATTTTTCATTGACTTAATTTTGTTGTTTTCAGGCTGGTGGAAGACAAAGAGAAGATCCGAGTTCAACTCCATCGGGTGGCACTGGCTGGGTTAGGTTTAGGGAAATGACCGTGGTTCCATTGCCCCACAAAGAACCCAAGTGGGGTTAGGTTTAGGGAAAAAGGGGGGTAGGGGTTAAGACAATTAGGGAAACGGTCCGGGGGCAGGGTCCAAGGCAAGGGAACTTTGGGGATAGGGTGGGATGGGGGATAGGGTAGGGAAACTCGGGTCCCTGCAGGACTAGAACCAACGTTATGCACGGGCCTACCACGACTTTATCAGTCCCAGACCCCTCAAATCTCCCCTGTAGCTCTGAAAAACATCCCTCCCCTTGGTTAACACTTTGAGCTCTTTGTTGCAAGTCTATTTGGCGCTACGTTTCGGTTTATCTTAACCTTCATCAGGCTTAGACTTGCATTTTGATGTTCCTCCTGGCTGCTTCGATGCTAGAGTGATGAAAACTCTGGTAAACTGACCTTTTAAATACATGGGATACACCCCCTTGTTGAAAAAATTGCTCCTTAAATAACAGCCAAGGAAAAATAATTTGCTTTACAATTTTTCTGAAAGTTATTTTCTTCTTTAAATTATTTAACTTCAGAAAATAAGTGCACCAGGTAATTATTAAACTTTTTCCAAGTTTCCAAAAATTGTCCCATGATTTTTTTCATGTGTTTATGGTTCTTATTTCCTTTCTTCAGGATTTTTGACCATCTGGACAGAGTTTTTTACTTCATTTCAACTTACCAAAAATTGTCCCATAATTTTTATGGTTCTTTTTTACCTTGTTTCAGGATTTTTGACCATCAGGACAGGTAAGTGCAGCAGGTAAGTATTTTTCATTGACTTAATTTTGTTGTTTTCAGGCTGGTGGAAGACAAAGAGAAGATCCGAGTTCAACTCCATCGGGTGGCACTGGCTGGGTTAGGTTTAGGGAAATGACCGTGGTTCCATTGCCCCACAAAGAACCCAAGTGGGGTTAGGTTTAGGGAAAAAGGGGGGTAGGGGTTAAGACAATTAGGGAAACGGTCCGGGGGCAGGGTCCAAGGCAAGGGAACTTTGGGGATAGGGTGGGATGGGGGATAGGGTAGGGAAACTCGGGTCCCTGCAGGACTAGAACCAACGTTATGCACGGGCCTACCACGACTTTATCAGTCCCAGACCCCTCAAATCTCCCCTGTAGCTCTGAAAAACATCCCTCCCCTTGGTTAACACTTTGAGCTCTTTGTTGCAAGTCTATTTGGCGCTACGTTTCGGTTTATCTTAACCTTCATCAGGCTTAGACTTGCATTTTGATGTTCCTCCTGGCTGCTTCGATGCTAGAGTGATGAAAACTCTGGTAAACTGACCTTTTAAATACATGGGATACACCCCCTTGTTGAAAAAATTGCTCCTTAAATAACAGCCAAGGAAAAATAATTTGCTTTACAATTTTTCTGAAAGTTATTTTCTTCTTTAAATTATTTAACTTCAGAAAATAAGTGCACCAGGTAATTATTAAACTTTTTCCAAGTTTCCAAAAATTGTCCCATGATTTTTTTCATGTGTTTATGGTTCTTATTTCCTTTCTTCAGGATTTTTGACCATCTGGACAGAGTTTTTTACTTCATTTCAACTTACCAAAAATTGTCCCATAATTTTTATGGTTCTTTTTTACCTTGTTTCAGGATTTTTGACCATCAGGACAGGTAAGTGCAGCAGGTAAGT
This sequence comes from Channallabes apus, assembly GCA_030522415.1. NCBI lineage: Eukaryota > Metazoa > Chordata > Actinopteri > Siluriformes > Clariidae > Channallabes > Channallabes apus. Next base: position 22,703 of record JAMASW010000077.1, on the reverse strand, counting down.
ATTTTTCATTGACTTAATTTTGTTGTTTTCAGGCTGGTGGAAGACAAAGAGAAGATCCGAGTTCAACTCCATCGGGTGGCACTGGCTGGGTTAGGTTTAGGGAAATGACCGTGGTTCCATTGCCCCACAAAGAACCCAAGTGGGGTTAGGTTTAGGGAAAAAGGGGGGTAGGGGTTAAGACAATTAGGGAAACGGTCCGGGGGCAGGGTCCAAGGCAAGGGAACTTTGGGGATAGGGTGGGATGGGGGATAGGGTAGGGAAACTCGGGTCCCTGCAGGACTAGAACCAACGTTATGCACGGGCCTACCACGACTTTATCAGTCCCAGACCCCTCAAATCTCCCCTGTAGCTCTGAAAAACATCCCTCCCCTTGGTTAACACTTTGAGCTCTTTGTTGCAAGTCTATTTGGCGCTACGTTTCGGTTTATCTTAACCTTCATCAGGCTTAGACTTGCATTTTGATGTTCCTCCTGGCTGCTTCGATGCTAGAGTGATGAAAACTCTGGTAAACTGACCTTTTAAATACATGGGATACACCCCCTTGTTGAAAAAATTGCTCCTTAAATAACAGCCAAGGAAAAATAATTTGCTTTACAATTTTTCTGAAAGTTATTTTCTTCTTTAAATTATTTAACTTCAGAAAATAAGTGCACCAGGTAATTATTAAACTTTTTCCAAGTTTCCAAAAATTGTCCCATGATTTTTTTCATGTGTTTATGGTTCTTATTTCCTTTCTTCAGGATTTTTGACCATCTGGACAGAGTTTTTTACTTCATTTCAACTTACCAAAAATTGTCCCATAATTTTTATGGTTCTTTTTTACCTTGTTTCAGGATTTTTGACCATCAGGACAGGTAAGTGCAGCAGGTAAGTATTTTTCATTGACTTAATTTTGTTGTTTTCAGGCTGGTGGAAGACAAAGAGAAGATCCGAGTTCAACTCCATCGGGTGGCACTGGCTGGGTTAGGTTTAGGGAAATGACCGTGGTTCCATTGCCCCACAAAGAACCCAAGTGGGGTTAGGTTTAGGGAAAAAGGGGGGTAGGGGTTAAGACAATTAGGGAAACGGTCCGGGGGCAGGGTCCAAGGCAAGGGAACTTTGGGGATAGGGTGGGATGGGGGATAGGGTAGGGAAACTCGGGTCCCTGCAGGACTAGAACCAACGTTATGCACGGGCCTACCACGACTTTATCAGTCCCAGACCCCTCAAATCTCCCCTGTAGCTCTGAAAAACATCCCTCCCCTTGGTTAACACTTTGAGCTCTTTGTTGCAAGTCTATTTGGCGCTACGTTTCGGTTTATCTTAACCTTCATCAGGCTTAGACTTGCATTTTGATGTTCCTCCTGGCTGCTTCGATGCTAGAGTGATGAAAACTCTGGTAAACTGACCTTTTAAATACATGGGATACACCCCCTTGTTGAAAAAATTGCTCCTTAAATAACAGCCAAGGAAAAATAATTTGCTTTACAATTTTTCTGAAAGTTATTTTCTTCTTTAAATTATTTAACTTCAGAAAATAAGTGCACCAGGTAATTATTAAACTTTTTCCAAGTTTCCAAAAATTGTCCCATGATTTTTTTCATGTGTTTATGGTTCTTATTTCCTTTCTTCAGGATTTTTGACCATCTGGACAGAGTTTTTTACTTCATTTCAACTTACCAAAAATTGTCCCATAATTTTTATGGTTCTTTTTTACCTTGTTTCAGGATTTTTGACCATCAGGACAGGTAAGTGCAGCAGGTAAGTATTTTTCATTGACTTAATTTTGTTGTTTTCAGGCTGGTGGAAGACAAAGAGAAGATCCGAGTTCAACTCCATCGGGTGGCACTGGCTGGGTTAGGTTTAGGGAAATGACCGTGGTTCCATTGCCCCACAAAGAACCCAAGTGGGGTTAGGTTTAGGGAAAAAGGGGGGTAGGGGTTAAGACAATTAGGGAAACGGTCCGGGGGCAGGGTCCAAGGCAAGGGAACTTTGGGGATAGGGTGGGATGGGGGATAGGGTAGGGAAACTCGGGTCCCTGCAGGACTAGAACCAACGTTATGCACGGGCCTACCACGACTTTATCAGTCCCAGACCCCTCAAATCTCCCCTGTAGCTCTGAAAAACATCCCTCCCCTTGGTTAACACTTTGAGCTCTTTGTTGCAAGTCTATTTGGCGCTACGTTTCGGTTTATCTTAACCTTCATCAGGCTTAGACTTGCATTTTGATGTTCCTCCTGGCTGCTTCGATGCTAGAGTGATGAAAACTCTGGTAAACTGACCTTTTAAATACATGGGATACACCCCCTTGTTGAAAAAATTGCTCCTTAAATAACAGCCAAGGAAAAATAATTTGCTTTACAATTTTTCTGAAAGTTATTTTCTTCTTTAAATTATTTAACTTCAGAAAATAAGTGCACCAGGTAATTATTAAACTTTTTCCAAGTTTCCAAAAATTGTCCCATGATTTTTTTCATGTGTTTATGGTTCTTATTTCCTTTCTTCAGGATTTTTGACCATCTGGACAGAGTTTTTTACTTCATTTCAACTTACCAAAAATTGTCCCATAATTTTTATGGTTCTTTTTTACCTTGTTTCAGGATTTTTGACCATCAGGACAGGTAAGTGCAGCAGGTAAGTATTTTTCATTGACTTAATTTTGTTGTTTTCAGGCTGGTGGAAGACAAAGAGAAGATCCGAGTTCAACTCCATCGGGTGGCACTGGCTGGGTTAGGTTTAGGGAAATGACCGTGGTTCCATTGCCCCACAAAGAACCCAAGTGGGGTTAGGTTTAGGGAAAAAGGGGGGTAGGGGTTAAGACAATTAGGGAAACGGTCCGGGGGCAGGGTCCAAGGCAAGGGAACTTTGGGGATAGGGTGGGATGGGGGATAGGGTAGGGAAACTCGGGTCCCTGCAGGACTAGAACCAACGTTATGCACGGGCCTACCACGACTTTATCAGTCCCAGACCCCTCAAATCTCCCCTGTAGCTCTGAAAAACATCCCTCCCCTTGGTTAACACTTTGAGCTCTTTGTTGCAAGTCTATTTGGCGCTACGTTTCGGTTTATCTTAACCTTCATCAGGCTTAGACTTGCATTTTGATGTTCCTCCTGGCTGCTTCGATGCTAGAGTGATGAAAACTCTGGTAAACTGACCTTTTAAATACATGGGATACACCCCCTTGTTGAAAAAATTGCTCCTTAAATAACAGCCAAGGAAAAATAATTTGCTTTACAATTTTTCTGAAAGTTATTTTCTTCTTTAAATTATTTAACTTCAGAAAATAAGTGCACCAGGTAATTATTAAACTTTTTCCAAGTTTCCAAAAATTGTCCCATGATTTTTTTCATGTGTTTATGGTTCTTATTTCCTTTCTTCAGGATTTTTGACCATCTGGACAGAGTTTTTTACTTCATTTCAACTTACCAAAAATTGTCCCATAATTTTTATGGTTCTTTTTTACCTTGTTTCAGGATTTTTGACCATCAGGACAGGTAAGTGCAGCAGGTAAGTATTTTTCATTGACTTAATTTTGTTGTTTTCAGGCTGGTGGAAGACAAAGAGAAGATCCGAGTTCAACTCCATCGGGTGGCACTGGCTGGGTTAGGTTTAGGGAAATGACCGTGGTTCCATTGCCCCACAAAGAACCCAAGTGGGGTTAGGTTTAGGGAAAAAGGGGGGTAGGGGTTAAGACAATTAGGGAAACGGTCCGGGGGCAGGGTCCAAGGCAAGGGAACTTTGGGGATAGGGTGGGATGGGGGATAGGGTAGGGAAACTCGGGTCCCTGCAGGACTAGAACCAACGTTATGCACGGGCCTACCACGACTTTATCAGTCCCAGACCCCTCAAATCTCCCCTGTAGCTCTGAAAAACATCCCTCCCCTTGGTTAACACTTTGAGCTCTTTGTTGCAAGTCTATTTGGCGCTACGTTTCGGTTTATCTTAACCTTCATCAGGCTTAGACTTGCATTTTGATGTTCCTCCTGGCTGCTTCGATGCTAGAGTGATGAAAACTCTGGTAAACTGACCTTTTAAATACATGGGATACACCCCCTTGTTGAAAAAATTGCTCCTTAAATAACAGCCAAGGAAAAATAATTTGCTTTACAATTTTTCTGAAAGTTATTTTCTTCTTTAAATTATTTAACTTCAGAAAATAAGTGCACCAGGTAATTATTAAACTTTTTCCAAGTTTCCAAAAATTGTCCCATGATTTTTTTCATGTGTTTATGGTTCTTATTTCCTTTCTTCAGGATTTTTGACCATCTGGACAGAGTTTTTTACTTCATTTCAACTTACCAAAAATTGTCCCATAATTTTTATGGTTCTTTTTTACCTTGTTTCAGGATTTTTGACCATCAGGACAGGTAAGTGCAGCAGGTAAGTATTTTTCATTGACTTAATTTTGTTGTTTTCAGGCTGGTGGAAGACAAAGAGAAGATCCGAGTTCAACTCCATCGGGTGGCACTGGCTGGGTTAGGTTTAGGGAAATGACCGTGGTTCCATTGCCCCACAAAGAACCCAAGTGGGGTTAGGTTTAGGGAAAAAGGGGGGTAGGGGTTAAGACAATTAGGGAAACGGTCCGGGGGCAGGGTCCAAGGCAAGGGAACTTTGGGGATAGGGTGGGATGGGGGATAGGGTAGGGAAACTCGGGTCCCTGCAGGACTAGAACCAACGTTATGCACGGGCCTACCACGACTTTATCAGTCCCAGACCCCTCAAATCTCCCCTGTAGCTCTGAAAAACATCCCTCCCCTTGGTTAACACTTTGAGCTCTTTGTTGCAAGTCTATTTGGCGCTACGTTTCGGTTTATCTTAACCTTCATCAGGCTTAGACTTGCATTTTGATGTTCCTCCTGGCTGCTTCGATGCTAGAGTGATGAAAACTCTGGTAAACTGACCTTTTAAATACATGGGATACACCCCCTTGTTGAAAAAATTGCTCCTTAAATAACAGCCAAGGAAAAATAATTTGCTTTACAATTTTTCTGAAAGTTATTTTCTTCTTTAAATTATTTAACTTCAGAAAATAAGTGCACCAGGTAATTATTAAACTTTTTCCAAGTTTCCAAAAATTGTCCCATGATTTTTTTCATGTGTTTATGGTTCTTATTTCCTTTCTTCAGGATTTTTGACCATCTGGACAGAGTTTTTTACTTCATTTCAACTTACCAAAAATTGTCCCATAATTTTTATGGTTCTTTTTTACCTTGTTTCAGGATTTTTGACCATCAGGACAGGTAAGTGCAGCAGGTAAGTATTTTTCATTGACTTAATTTTGTTGTTTTCAGGCTGGTGGAAGACAAAGAGAAGATCCGAGTTCAACTCCATCGGGTGGCACTGGCTGGGTTAGGTTTAGGGAAATGACCGTGGTTCCATTGCCCCACAAAGAACCCAAGTGGGGTTAGGTTTAGGGAAAAAGGGGGGTAGGGGTTAAGACAATTAGGGAAACGGTCCGGGGGCAGGGTCCAAGGCAAGGGAACTTTGGGGATAGGGTGGGATGGGGGATAGGGTAGGGAAACTCGGGTCCCTGCAGGACTAGAACCAACGTTATGCACGGGCCTACCACGACTTTATCAGTCCCAGACCCCTCAAATCTCCCCTGTAGCTCTGAAAAACATCCCTCCCCTTGGTTAACACTTTGAGCTCTTTGTTGCAAGTCTATTTGGCGCTACGTTTCGGTTTATCTTAACCTTGGGGTTAGGGTTAGGGTTAGGGTTAGGGTTAGGGTTAGGTTAGGGGAAATGGCCGCGACGCCAGGTCATGCCCGCACCCACGCCGGAAATGAAAGGTTAAAATTAGGGTTGGGTAAGTTAGGGTTAGAAAAGATTAGGGCTAGGAAAAAATAGGGTTGGAAATGGTGGGGAAGGTTATGGTTAGGGATAGGTTTGGATTAGGGATAGGTAAGGGTAGGGGATAGAAAGCGCAGAGTGGGCAATCTCCAACATCCACGTTGTGCACTGGCCTACCTCACAGTCACCAAGCACCGACATCCCTGCCACTTGGTTATCCTGAACATGAGCCTTATACGACCCTAGATTGCTCATTTAAACCCCATGGATGCATGGAACTCAAATTATCAATCCATGTTCGTTCTACCTGTTTTCTCTTGTGGTGGGACCACCATCTGTTATATTGTAATCCCATAACCTTTAGGGATTCAATACCGTGTTTTACGAAATGTTGGACAACCACAGTGTGTAAATCTTTTTTATGTTTGATGTTATATCTATGTTGTGTCAACCTCACCGCCAAAGTGTTTCTGGTCTCTCCCACATACTGTTTATTGCACTTTGTACAATAAATTAAATAGACACAATTACTTGTGTCATATTTCAAGGCCGGGAAAATCTCGTAGATGGTTTTAGTTTGTGGGTTTTGGACCCATCGTTTTGGCCTGATTTCTCTTAGTGGGGCAGGTTTCTTTTTTTCCTCTCCTGAGGGTGGTAACCTGCTTCGGACCAGAATGTCTTTAAGATTTTGGTTTTTGCGGTAGGCTGAAATGATTTTGTGGTTGTCCAACAGTTCGTTTTGCATATGAAAATGATGAAAATTTGATTTCATCAACCTATTTAGATGCACACTTCCTTTGGAGAAGGTTGTGATCAATGGGATCATTTCTTTACTATCTATCTTTCTTTTTACAAGAAATTGACCCTCACAGCTTCTCAGGAAGGAACGGGAATAACCTCGTTTCCGGAGTGCCGAAAAGAGAGTGCTTTTCGCTTCCAGGAAATCCTCGGGCTGGGTACATATTCTGTGAAATCTCTGTATCTGAGATTTCACAATACCCCTAAAAGTATGCTTTGGATGAAAGCTTGATTTGTGGAGAAGTGCATGAGTGTCAGTGTCTTTAAAAAAGACTCTGACATCCAATTTGCCCGTCTCCACAAATCCTTTGCCCTTATAGGTTACTGTGTCCAAAAAGTTGACCCCCGCTCTGTCCATCGTGTATTTGATTTTTATTGAACGGTGAAAATTGTTTAGGTGGTCCGCAAATTGTTTAAATTCATCCTCAGTACCGGTCCAAACACCCCAAATGTCATCAAGAAACCTATAATAACTAAAGGGTTTAAATTCCCAAGCAGCCAATGCCCTTTCCTCCCATCTTGCCATGAATATGTTGGCATAGGAAGGGGCAAACTTTTTGCCCATGGCTGTACCTTTGACCTGGAGGTAATGCTTGGAATTAAATTCAAAATCATTTTTTGTAAGGTTAATGTCCAGCAATTTTAAAATGGCTTCCTCAGGTCTATTTTTATCAGGGAATTTAATAAACCACTCTCTGACCGCTTCCATACCAGCTGGTGTTTCGATATTGGTGTATAAACTATCAATATCGATAGTGAACAGGAAACAGTCAGGAGGGAGAGAAAGATATTTTATCTTTTCAATGAAATCATAGGTGTCTCTAATGTAACTTGGGTGTCTGGTGCTGATCGGGTTGAGGAAATATTCAATATACTCTGCTGTGGCCTGTGTTTCACTGCCACAGTCAGAGACAATGGGGCGGCCCGGTGGCATCTCAAAAGGAACACTCCAGCTGTGTGGCTCCTTATGGATTTTAGGGAGGAGGTAGAAATACCTGGGGCGTGGATTGTCAGGGCCCAACAGGTAAGTTTCTTGTTTTTTGTTTATAAAACCCTCCTCCCTTAATTTAGTGAGTATGTCCCGTACGACAGGAACCGTTTTAAGGAAGATGGGTTCTGAAAGTTTTTTATAATACTCTTCCTGGTTCAACTGTCGTTCCGCCTCCATTATATATGTCTGTAGATCCATTATGACCACAGCACTTCCTTTATCGGCCGGCTTGATCACAATGGATCTATTATTTTTTAATTGTAGTAAGGCCTGTCTTTCATCCCTACTCAGGTTTGAAACTACCCTGTAGTTCCAGGGTATATTCCTGATCGCATATTTATCTGCTCTAATTATCTGTCTGATAGTATTTGGGACCTGAGATAATTTGGGGGTCCAGTTGGACTTTCCTGTAAACGGAAGGATTTCTCCCTCCTTCTCAAATCTATAGAAGGCTGCCAGAAGCAGTCTCCTATGATATTGCTGTGCATCAGCGATCAATTGTTTTTTTGTATTTATATTAATTTTGGGTGTAGGGATGAAAGTAAGGCCCTTACTTAATAATTGAATTTGCCCTTTTGTAGGAGTGAAGTGTTTGGACAAATTTAACACTTCACTCTTCCTATCCAATAATCCCGGTTTTGGGTTTATAGGGCAGCTAAGTTTAAGTGCTCGACCCATTGTTCAAATATGGCTCGAGCACAATTTAATGTCCAATGAATTTGGTCATCACCTACCCTAAATTGCGTTTTTGGCAATAATGGTAGGTGAGACATGTTTCTCCCGATGTGGCTATTTAAGCTATCCAGGATCATTTGTTCGTCTCCTCTTAATGTCCTGGAGAAATTGATGAGTGGGATTCTGATGTCGGCATTGGGAAATTTCTCCCTCGCTGCCTTCAAAGCCCGCTGCATTTCTTTAATAGCCGTCAACTTCATTTTTTGACCCCGGTGATTTATCCCGAAGGATAAGACCACCTTTTCTACAGCCACGTGCACCTGTGCTTTCTTAATTAAGTTCTCAGCGTGTCTGAATGTGGCGCCTGGGTAACTGTCAATCTGGACATCAGCCAATGAGTGATGAGGAAATCTACTCACATTGGAGTCTCCCAGAATGCAATATTTTTTACGCACACTGAGACCCCAATCAACCAGTTTCCTGACTGTGCGCAGGTGTCTGATGGGCTTGTACGCTTTTGGTGACTCCGACGGTGTGCTGGTAAGCACATTAGGCTGATCTAGAGGGGGTTTGGGTAGAAGACATCCCCCCATCTGGAACCCCATGGAACAAGGGGAATCCATGAGTGGGAAGGCGTCTAACTCACCACGATCATCCTCAAAATTTATAAGAGGCTCTAGTTCAGTGTCGCTTTCATCGGACGAACTGCTGCTGTACTGAATGGTGTGTACCTGAACCACTGGCGTGATGGACTCCTCACGTGTATCTACGTGTGAGAGAATCTCCTCACGTGGCTTATCAGTATGAGGCACAACACTTTGTGCGTGTGACACTTCTGTGGGAACTGACACATCTAAGCATGTTATTTGAGTTCCCTGCTCACTATGAACTTCCATAAGTTCTGGATGTTCGTCCCGATGTGCGACCGCCGGATTTTTCGGGGAAGACACTTGCACTGTGATCCGCCGCCTAGGCCGCGGGATCCTGCGTGGAAGTGCGATGGGAAACGGGGAAGGGGAAGGGGGAGGTGTTCTCTCTCTAATTACAGTTGGTACAGGAGGAGAGGGTTCTGGGGCCCGTGACAAGGGTGGGAAATCTTCCTCCGTGATTACTGAGGTAACCCCATCCCTATCTGTGTCCCTGTCCCTTTGTTCTTCAATCTGATCTAAAGACAGCAGGAGTGCTTCGACTTTCTTTATGGGTTCCTGCATATGTCTTTTGGGGTATCTTCTTCTGTACCACTTAATTGCAACCTTCAAGGCTGTGTCCCAATCCCCAATCAATGTCTCCTGCAAGATTTCACTCTGCTTCTCAATGAAATTTATGTAGTGATCTTGCAGGATGAGGCGTGTGGTGTATGCCCAATTTTTGGCATTCCCTTCCAGGAGGGTTTTTGTTTCCGGTGTCAGATTAGCCGGTTTTACTACGCCACCCAGAAAATGTGTGAGCCTAGTAAAAGTAGGAGGTTCCTCCTCCGCATGTATAGAGATCTTCTCAAGATGATGGAAGGACCTCAGTAATTCCAACAACTGTTTAACTAAGGCTCTAAATTTTTCATCTTGGGCCTCCGCAGTTTGTTTTTTATTCTTGCCCCTCCTGGTTTGTTTGGGCTGTTTTTTCTGTTTTTTGCCCTGTTTTTGTTTGGAATTTTTATCTTTTGTGGTGCCCCGTTTGCCACTGGTGGATCGTGGTCTTTTTTGAGTGTTATTACGTCTTGGAGCACGTCCCCACTGTCTCCAGTAGGGGTCATAATTGCTCCATTCAGGTATATGCCTAGGGTAATTCTGAGTGAATCTAGGGAAAAGGTCACTGTTTCTGAACTCCCTGGTATATTGGGGAACTTTGTATTCCCTATATCTGGCATGATACCAGTTATCAGGGTGGGGATATCTCTCTCTCCCTCGCCAATCATCAGGATGAGAGTATCGTCTTTCCCGTCCTGGATAGAATGGACCGCGGTATGACATATTTAAATCAATTAAATCAAAAGGCAAGTCTGTTGCTGCAACGTTTCGGCTTAATCAAGCCTTCATCAGGCATAGACTTGCCAAAAATAATAAAATTCTAAAATATTTTTTATTTCAAAATTATGAGAAAAGGAAAAGGGGAAGAAAATGGAATACAGAAGAAAGAAAAAAATGTTTTTTGTGTAATGAACTCAACAAAACACTGAAACAGGGAGGAAAAGAGTTTGCTAAGGAAAAAAAATTGCTAAGAAGAAGCTTGTTAGCAAAACAAAGCTATGCTAAGACAAAGCTTGTTAGCAAAACAAACTTAAAAATAAAGTGAGGAAAAATATATTAATATAAATATAAGAGAGAAGTTTTGTCCTCTTGGATAAAGAGTTCACTCTGGCTTTTAGGAAGAAAGACTAAAGTCTTTAAACAATCCTTTGTCAGTTCTGAACAATTTTTACCAAAGAAAAGGCTCTAAACTCAACAATAGCTCAACCGTGTTGCTCCTACAGCTCTCTATCTCCAACTGAAAGGCTGCCTGCCTGTGAGTCATACACCGAGGCTAAGCTCCGCCCCCTTGTAAAAAAGGAAAAAAGAAAATAACAAAACTTTTTCAAGTTGGAGCTTATTTTTATTTTCCTCACTTGGTTTTTTCCTCTCCCTGATAATTCCTAATATGGTCTCCTTGTATTCAAAATTATAAATAAAATCATAATAATTATTTTTGTCCCTTATTTTCCATTTTTTAATTTCCCAATTATTGCAATATATTAAATTAGAACAGGTAAGTATAATTGACCAATATATGTTAAATGATTAAAACATCCATAATTCTGTTTATTCCATCATTTTAAGGTCCAAGAAAATATTGTTTATCCATTGTTTATAATCAATTTATGAAATATCATATTCTTTTTTACAGGTTCCATGGATGATGCAGATACATCGGTAGCTCAATTGTCGGAGGTGGCACTGGCTAGGTTAGGTTAGGGGAAATGGCCGCGACGCCAGGTCATGCCCGCACCCACGCCGGAAATGAAAGGTTAAAATTAGGGTTGGGTAAGTTAGGGTTAGAAAAGATTAGGGCTAGGAAAAGGGTTAGGGTTAGGGTTAGGGTTAGGGTTAGGGTTAGGGTAAAAAGACGTAGCCCTGGGATAAACCCAGAACCCACGTGGTGCACGGGCCTGCAACTCAGGCCTCATCTCCAGCACTCTCCATACAAACGATCGACAGATATGGCGCCTGATAGATTATGCAAGGCTAACGATCGTGTTTTGGGCTAGGCTGGGGTAAAATTTATCCACAAACACTCCTACTCCAGATAGGGTAGAATTAGTGTTAAGTGACCATGCCTGTGGAAAGGTTAAAGGTCAGATACACCTAGGGTTACAGGAAAATGTGGTTATGCTGACCTAGGGTTCTAGAGCTTATATTTTAAACTGACGGTTATGTTTAGGTTTAAGAAATTGGGTTTAGAGTTCAAAACTAACGGTTATGTTTTGAGTTAAGGGATAGGAGACGCATTAATCCTATTTAAGGTTAAAAGTGTGAGCTAAGATTAAAATTCCTTTTAACCCAACGATATCCTAAATTGTGAGACACGTCATCAGTAGTAAACCATAGAATCATAGGGTGTTTCGGCCTTCCATTACTAGACACCCTCCTCCATGGCGGCCCGCCGTAGGTGGATCAGTCCACGGCTCGTGCCTCATCGCCAATTGAATAAGTAATTTATGTTTCATTGTTTACTATATTAAATATTGATTAAAGTAAATGACCCTTTTAAAGTCCTAATTATAATAGTAGTTGTAATTGAAGCCTATGGAGCTACGGTTTAAATTTATTGAAATTATCCTAGTATAATCTAAACTGTCATACAAACACTCTAAAATATTATTTATTTATTGGTTTAAGATATTAATTTAAATAAATGAACCTTTTTAAAGTCCTAGTTATAATAGTAGTTGTAATTAAAGCCTATGGAGCTAAGGTTTAAATTTATTGAAATTATCCTAGTATAATCTAAACTGTCATAGGGTTAGGGTTAGGGTTAGGGTTAGGGTTAGGGTTAGGGTTAGGGTTAGGGTCAGGGTCAGGGTTAGGGTCAGGGTTAGGGTTAGGGTTAGGGTTAGGGTCAGGGTTAGGGTTAGGGTCAGGGTTAGGGTTAGGGTCAGGGTTAGGGTCAGGGTTAGGGTAAAGTAAAATAATCCACTGCCCCGGGAAGGACCCGGAACCAGCGTTGTGCACGGGCCAGCCACTCAGGCCTCATTTTCAGCCTTCTCCATTATGACGGTCGACCAGTGTCGCCTGTTTAGGGTTTAAGAGCTAAAGACTCCGCTTTTAGCTAAGCTGTTGTAAAGACCCTCCATGAGCCGAGATACCCGCTTAAGGGTTAAAATTAAAATCAGGGCCTGGGGGTTGAGATTCGGGGTCATTTCTAGTTAAAGTCACGCCATTATACGCAAAGGCTGAAGTGTTTTGAGCCAAGTAAAATTAGAGTAAATGCCTGTTGGCTTTAAGGTCAAACATAGGCACCGAGTAAGGTGAGGGTTTTGGAAAAGGGGTAAGGTTGAAGACATTAAGGGTAACGGTCCCGGGACAGGGTCCAAGGCAAGGAACTTTGGGGATAGGATGGGTATGGGGATAGGTTGGGAAGACTCGGTTCCCTGCCGACCTGGAACCTAAAGTTAAAAGTCCGAGGTCAACTAGGTTTACGGTTAATGTTTGGACTTTAAACATTGTATTTGAAACTAATAGGGTTCTAAGAGTTAGGGTTAAAACTGACGGTTATGTTCTGAGTTTAAGGTTTAGGCGTAGGGTTCAAAACTGACGGTTATGTTTTAGGTTTGAAGTTTAGGATTAGGATTCTAAATAAGCAGCTGAAGACACTGACGGTTATATTTTGGGTTCAGGTATGAGAGACGCACTAAATCCTTTTTAAGGTTAAAGGTGTGAGCTAAGATTAAGGTACCCTTTAACCCAACGACATCCTAAATTGTGAGACACGTCATCAGTAGTAAACCATAGAGTCACAGGGTGTTTCGGCCTTTTATTACTAGACACCCTCTTCTATGGCGGCCGGCCGTAGGTCGATCAGTCCTAGGCCCGTGTCTCATAACCAATTGAATAAGTAATTCATGTTTATTAATTTATTGATTTAAAATTTAAATTTTAATAAATGAACCTTTTTAAAGTCCTTTTTATAATACTGGTGTAATTAAAGAATATAGAACTAAGGTTTGAATTCATTGAAATTATCCTAATACAACCTGAACCATCATGCAATCACTGAGGGTTAGGGTTAGGGTTAGGGTTAGGGTTAGGGTTAGGGTTAGGGTTAGGGTTAGGGTTAGGGTTAGGGTTAGGGTTAGGGTTAGGGTTAGGGTTAGGGTTAGGGTTAGGGTTAGGGTTAGGGTTAGGGTTAGGGTTAGGGTTAGGGTTAGGGTTAGGGTTAGGGTTAGGGTTAGGGTTAGGGTTAGGGTTAGGGTTAGGGTTAGGGTTAGGGTTAGGGTTAGGGTTAGGGTTAGGGTTAGGGTTAGGGTTAGGGTTAGGGTTAGGGTTAGGGTTAGGGTTAGGGTTAGGGTTAGGGTTAGGGTTAGGGTTAGGGTTAGGGTTAGGGTTAGGGTTAGGGTTAGGGTTAGGGTTAGGGTTAGGGTTAGGGTTAGGGTTAGGGTTAGGGTTAGGGTTAGGGTTAGGGTTAGGGTTAGGGTTAGGGTTAGGGTTAGGGTTAGGGTTAGGGTTAGGGTTAGGGTTAGGGTTAGGGTTAGGGTTAGGGTTAGGGTTAGGGTTAGGGTTAGGGTTAGGGTTAGGGTTAGGGTTAGGGTTAGGGTTAGGGTTAGGGTTAGGGTTAGGGTTAGGGTTAGGGTTAGGGTTAGGGTTAGGGTTAGGGTTAGGGTTAGGGTTAGGGTTAGGGTTAGGGTTAGGGTTAGGGTTAGGGTTAGGGTTAGGGTTAGGGTTAGGGTTAGGGTTAGGGTTAGGGTTAGGGTTAGGGTTAGGGTTAGGGTTAGGGTTAGGGTTAGGGTTAGGGTTAGGGTTAGGGTTAGGGTTAGGGTTAGGGTTAGGGTTAGGGTTAGGGTTAGGGTTAGGGTTAGGGTTAGGGTTAGGGTTAGGGTTAGGGTTAGGGTTAGGGTTAGGGTTAGGGTTAGGGTTAGGGTTAGGGTTAGGGTTAGGGTTAGGGTTAGGGTTAGGGTTAGGGTTAGGGTTAGGGTTAGGGTTAGGGTTAGGGTTAGGGTTAGGGTTAGGGTTAGGGTTAGGGTTAGGGTTAGGGTTAGGGTTAGGGTTAGGGTTAGGGTTAGGGTTAGGGTTAGGGTTAGGGTTAGGGTTAGGGTTAGGGTTAGGGTTAGGGTTAGGGTTAGGGTTAGGGTTAGGGTTAGGGTTAGGGTTAGGGTTAGGGTTAGGGTTAGGGTTAGGGTTAGGGTTAGGGTTAGGGTTAGGGTTAGGGTTAGGGTTAGGGTTAGGGTTAGGGTTAGGGTTAGGGTTAGGGTTAGGGTTAGGGTTAGGGTTAGGGTTAGGGTTAGGGTTAGGGTTAGGGTTAGGGTTAGGGTTAGGGTTAGGGTTAGGGTTAGGGTTAGGGTTAGGGTTAGGGTTAGGGTTAGGGTTAGGGTTAGGGTTAGGGTTAGGGTTAGGGTTAGGGTTAGGGTTAGGGTTAGGGTTAGGGTTAGGGTTAGGGTTAGGGTTAGGGTTAGGGTTAGGGTTAGGGTTAGGGTTAGGGTTAGGGTTAGGGTTAGGGTTAGGGTTAGGGTTAGGGTTAGGGTTAGGGTTAGGGTTAGGGTTAGGGTTAGGGTTAGGGTTAGGGTTAGGGTTAGGGTTAGGGTTAGGGTTAGGGTTAGGGTTAGGGTTAGGGTTAGGGTTAGGGTTAGGGTTAGGGTTAGGGTTAGGGTTAGGGTTAGGGTTAGGGTTAGGGTTAGGGTTAGGGTTAGGGTTAGGGTTAGGGTTAGGGTTAGGGTTAGGGTTAGGGTTAGGGTTAGGGTTAGGGTTAGGGTTAGGGTTAGGGTTAGGGTTAGGGTTAGGGTTAGGGTTAGGGTTAGGGTTAGGGTTAGGGTTAGGGTTAGGGTTAGGGTTAGGGTTAGGGTTAGGGTTAGGGTTAGGGTTAGGGTTAGGGTTAGGGTTAGGGTTAGGGTTAGGGTTAGGGTTAGGGTTAGGGTTAGGGTTAGGGTTAGGGTTAGGGTTAGGGTTAGGGTTAGGGTTAGGGTTAGGGTTAGGGTTAGGGTTAGGGTTAGGGTTAGGGTTAGGGTTAGGGTTAGGGTTAGGGTTAGGGTTAGGGTTAGGGTTAGGGTTAGGGTTAGGGTTAGGGTTAGGGTTAGGGTTAGGGTTAGGGTTAGGGTTAGGGTTAGGGTTAGGGTTAGGGTTAGGGTTAGGGTTAGGGTTAGGGTTAGGGTTAGGGTTAGGGTTAGGGTTAGGGTTAGGGTTAGGGTTAGGGTTAGGGTTAGGGTTAGGGTTAGGGTTAGGGTTAGGGTTAGGGTTAGGGTTAGGGTTAGGGTTAGGGTTAGGGTTAGGGTTAGGGTTAGGGTTAGGGTTAGGGTTAGGGTTAGGGTTAGGGTTAGGGTTAGGGTTAGGGTTAGGGTTAGGGTTAGGGTTAGGGTTAGGGTTAGGGTTAGGGTTAGGGTTAGGGTTAGGGTTAGGGTTAGGGTTAGGGTTAGGGTTAGGGTTAGGGTTAGGGTTAGGGTTAGGGTTAGGGTTAGGGTTAGGGTTAGGGTTAGGGTTAGGGTTAGGGTTAGGGTTAGGGTTAGGGTTAGGGTTAGGGTTAGGGTTAGGGTTAGGGTTAGGGTTAGGGTTAGGGTTAGGGTTAGGGTTAGGGTTAGGGTTAGGGTTAGGGTTAGGGTTAGGGTTAGGGTTAGGGTTAGGGTTAGGGTTAGGGTTAGGGTTAGGGTTAGGGTTAGGGTTAGGGTTAGGGTTAGGGTTAGGGTTAGGGTTAGGGTTAGGGTTAGGGTTAGGGTTAGGGTTAGGGTTAGGGTTAGGGTTAGGGTTAGGGTTAGGGTTAGGGTTAGGGTTAGGGTTAGGGTTAGGGTTAGGGTTAGGGTTAGGGTTAGGGTTAGGGTTAGGGTTAGGGTTAGGGTTAGGGTTAGGGTTAGGGTTAGGGTTAGGGTTAGGGTTAGGGTTAGGGTTAGGGTTAGGGTTAGGGTTAGGGTTAGGGTTAGGGTTAGGGTTAGGGTTAGGGTTAGGGTTAGGGTTAGGGTTAGGGTTAGGGTTAGGGTTAGGGTTAGGGTTAGGGTTAGGGTTAGGGTTAGGGTTAGGGTTAGGGTTAGGGTTAGGGTTAGGGTTAGGGTTAGGGTTAGGGTTAGGGTTAGGGTTAGGGTTAGGGTTAGGGTTAGGGTTAGGGTTAGGGTTAGGGTTAGGGTTAGGGTTAGGGTTAGGGTTAGGGTTAGGGTTAGGGTTAGGGTTAGGGTTAGGGTTAGGGTTAGGGTTAGGGTTAGGGTTAGGGTTAGGGTTAGGGTTAGGGTTAGGGTTAGGGTTAGGGTTAGGGTTAGGGTTAGGGTTAGGGTTAGGGTTAGGGTTAGGGTTAGGGTTAGGGTTAGGGTTAGGGTTAGGGTTAGGGTTAGGGTTAGGGTTAGGGTTAGGGTTAGGGTTAGGGTTAGGGTTAGGGTTAGGGTTAGGGTTAGGGTTAGGGTTAGGGTTAGGGTTAGGGTTAGGGTTAGGGTTAGGGTTAGGGTTAGGGTTAGGGTTAGGGTTAGGGTTAGGGTTAGGGTTAGGGTTAGGGTTAGGGTTAGGGTTAGGGTTAGGGTTAGGGTTAGGGTTAGGGTTAGGGTTAGGGTTAGGGTTAGGGTTAGGGTTAGGGTTAGGGTTAGGGTTAGGGTTAGGGTTAGGGTTAGGGTTAGGGTTAGGGTTAGGGTTAGGGTTAGGGTTAGGGTTAGGGTTAGGGTTAGGGTTAGGGTTAGGGTTAGGGTTAGGGTTAGGGTTAGGGTTAGGGTTAGGGTTAGGGTTAGGGTTAGGGTTAGGGTTAGGGTTAGGGTTAGGGTTAGGGTTAGGGTTAGGGTTAGGGTTAGGGTTAGGGTTAGGGTTAGGGTTAGGGTTAGGGTTAGGGTTAGGGTTAGGGTTAGGGTTAGGGTTAGGGTTAGGGTTAGGGTTAGGGTTAGGGTTAGGGTTAGGGTTAGGGTTAGGGTTAGGGTTAGGGTTAGGGTTAGGGTTAGGGTTAGGGTTAGGGTTAGGGTTAGGGTTAGGGTTAGGGTTAGGGTTAGGGTTAGGGTTAGGGTTAGGGTTAGGGTTAGGGTTAGGGTTAGGGTTAGGGTTAGGGTTA
Organism: Channallabes apus; assembly: GCA_030522415.1. Lineage (NCBI taxonomy): Eukaryota > Metazoa > Chordata > Actinopteri > Siluriformes > Clariidae > Channallabes > Channallabes apus. Next base: position 5,279 of record JAMASW010000077.1, on the reverse strand, counting down.
GGGTTAGGGTTAGGGTTAGGGTTAGGGTTAGGGTTAGGGTTAGGGTTAGGGTTAGGGTTAGGGTTAGGGTTAGGGTTAGGGTTAGGGTTAGGGTTAGGGTTAGGGTTAGGGTTAGGGTTAGGGTTAGGGTTAGGGTTAGGGTTAGGGTTAGGGTTAGGGTTAGGGTTAGGGTTAGGGTTAGGGTTAGGGTTAGGGTTAGGGTTAGGGTTAGGGTTAGGGTTAGGGTTAGGGTTAGGGTTAGGGTTAGGGTTAGGGTTAGGGTTAGGGTTAGGGTTAGGGTTAGGGTTAGGGTTAGGGTTAGGGTTAGGGTTAGGGTTAGGGTTAGGGTTAGGGTTAGGGTTAGGGTTAGGGTTAGGGTTAGGGTTAGGGTTAGGGTTAGGGTTAGGGTTAGGGTTAGGGTTAGGGTTAGGGTTAGGGTTAGGGTTAGGGTTAGGGTTAGGGTTAGGGTTAGGGTTAGGGTTAGGGTTAGGGTTAGGGTTAGGGTTAGGGTTAGGGTTAGGGTTAGGGTTAGGGTTAGGGTTAGGGTTAGGGTTAGGGTTAGGGTTAGGGTTAGGGTTAGGGTTAGGGTTAGGGTTAGGGTTAGGGTTAGGGTTAGGGTTAGGGTTAGGGTTAGGGTTAGGGTTAGGGTTAGGGTTAGGGTTAGGGTTAGGGTTAGGGTTAGGGTTAGGGTTAGGGTTAGGGTTAGGGTTAGGGTTAGGGTTAGGGTTAGGGTTAGGGTTAGGGTTAGGGTTAGGGTTAGGGTTAGGGTTAGGGTTAGGGTTAGGGTTAGGGTTAGGGTTAGGGTTAGGGTTAGGGTTAGGGTTAGGGTTAGGGTTAGGGTTAGGGTTAGGGTTAGGGTTAGGGTTAGGGTTAGGGTTAGGGTTAGGGTTAGGGTTAGGGTTAGGGTTAGGGTTAGGGTTAGGGTTAGGGTTAGGGTTAGGGTTAGGGTTAGGGTTAGGGTTAGGGTTAGGGTTAGGGTTAGGGTTAGGGTTAGGGTTAGGGTTAGGGTTAGGGTTAGGGTTAGGGTTAGGGTTAGGGTTAGGGTTAGGGTTAGGGTTAGGGTTAGGGTTAGGGTTAGGGTTAGGGTTAGGGTTAGGGTTAGGGTTAGGGTTAGGGTTAGGGTTAGGGTTAGGGTTAGGGTTAGGGTTAGGGTTAGGGTTAGGGTTAGGGTTAGGGTTAGGGTTAGGGTTAGGGTTAGGGTTAGGGTTAGGGTTAGGGTTAGGGTTAGGGTTAGGGTTAGGGTTAGGGTTAGGGTTAGGGTTAGGGTTAGGGTTAGGGTTAGGGTTAGGGTTAGGGTTAGGGTTAGGGTTAGGGTTAGGGTTAGGGTTAGGGTTAGGGTTAGGGTTAGGGTTAGGGTTAGGGTTAGGGTTAGGGTTAGGGTTAGGGTTAGGGTTAGGGTTAGGGTTAGGGTTAGGGTTAGGGTTAGGGTTAGGGTTAGGGTTAGGGTTAGGGTTAGGGTTAGGGTTAGGGTTAGGGTTAGGGTTAGGGTTAGGGTTAGGGTTAGGGTTAGGGTTAGGGTTAGGGTTAGGGTTAGGGTTAGGGTTAGGGTTAGGGTTAGGGTTAGGGTTAGGGTTAGGGTTAGGGTTAGGGTTAGGGTTAGGGTTAGGGTTAGGGTTAGGGTTAGGGTTAGGGTTAGGGTTAGGGTTAGGGTTAGGGTTAGGGTTAGGGTTAGGGTTAGGGTTAGGGTTAGGGTTAGGGTTAGGGTTAGGGTTAGGGTTAGGGTTAGGGTTAGGGTTAGGGTTAGGGTTAGGGTTAGGGTTAGGGTTAGGGTTAGGGTTAGGGTTAGGGTTAGGGTTAGGGTTAGGGTTAGGGTTAGGGTTAGGGTTAGGGTTAGGGTTAGGGTTAGGGTTAGGGTTAGGGTTAGGGTTAGGGTTAGGGTTAGGGTTAGGGTTAGGGTTAGGGTTAGGGTTAGGGTTAGGGTTAGGGTTAGGGTTAGGGTTAGGGTTAGGGTTAGGGTTAGGGTTAGGGTTAGGGTTAGGGTTAGGGTTAGGGTTAGGGTTAGGGTTAGGGTTAGGGTTAGGGTTAGGGTTAGGGTTAGGGTTAGGGTTAGGGTTAGGGTTAGGGTTAGGGTTAGGGTTAGGGTTAGGGTTAGGGTTAGGGTTAGGGTTAGGGTTAGGGTTAGGGTTAGGGTTAGGGTTAGGGTTAGGGTTAGGGTTAGGGTTAGGGTTAGGGTTAGGGTTAGGGTTAGGGTTAGGGTTAGGGTTAGGGTTAGGGTTAGGGTTAGGGTTAGGGTTAGGGTTAGGGTTAGGGTTAGGGTTAGGGTTAGGGTTAGGGTTAGGGTTAGGGTTAGGGTTAGGGTTAGGGTTAGGGTTAGGGTTAGGGTTAGGGTTAGGGTTAGGGTTAGGGTTAGGGTTAGGGTTAGGGTTAGGGTTAGGGTTAGGGTTAGGGTTAGGGTTAGGGTTAGGGTTAGGGTTAGGGTTAGGGTTAGGGTTAGGGTTAGGGTTAGGGTTAGGGTTAGGGTTAGGGTTAGGGTTAGGGTTAGGGTTAGGGTTAGGGTTAGGGTTAGGGTTAGGGTTAGGGTTAGGGTTAGGGTTAGGGTTAGGGTTAGGGTTAGGGTTAGGGTTAGGGTTAGGGTTAGGGTTAGGGTTAGGGTTAGGGTTAGGGTTAGGGTTAGGGTTAGGGTTAGGGTTAGGGTTAGGGTTAGGGTTAGGGTTAGGGTTAGGGTTAGGGTTAGGGTTAGGGTTAGGGTTAGGGTTAGGGTTAGGGTTAGGGTTAGGGTTAGGGTTAGGGTTAGGGTTAGGGTTAGGGTTAGGGTTAGGGTTAGGGTTAGGGTTAGGGTTAGGGTTAGGGTTAGGGTTAGGGTTAGGGTTAGGGTTAGGGTTAGGGTTAGGGTTAGGGTTAGGGTTAGGGTTAGGGTTAGGGTTAGGGTTAGGGTTAGGGTTAGGGTTAGGGTTAGGGTTAGGGTTAGGGTTAGGGTTAGGGTTAGGGTTAGGGTTAGGGTTAGGGTTAGGGTTAGGGTTAGGGTTAGGGTTAGGGTTAGGGTTAGGGTTAGGGTTAGGGTTAGGGTTAGGGTTAGGGTTAGGGTTAGGGTTAGGGTTAGGGTTAGGGTTAGGGTTAGGGTTAGGGTTAGGGTTAGGGTTAGGGTTAGGGTTAGGGTTAGGGTTAGGGTTAGGGTTAGGGTTAGGGTTAGGGTTAGGGTTAGGGTTAGGGTTAGGGTTAGGGTTAGGGTTAGGGTTAGGGTTAGGGTTAGGGTTAGGGTTAGGGTTAGGGTTAGGGTTAGGGTTAGGGTTAGGGTTAGGGTTAGGGTTAGGGTTAGGGTTAGGGTTAGGGTTAGGGTTAGGGTTAGGGTTAGGGTTAGGGTTAGGGTTAGGGTTAGGGTTAGGGTTAGGGTTAGGGTTAGGGTTAGGGTTAGGGTTAGGGTTAGGGTTAGGGTTAGGGTTAGGGTTAGGGTTAGGGTTAGGGTTAGGGTTAGGGTTAGGGTTAGGGTTAGGGTTAGGGTTAGGGTTAGGGTTAGGGTTAGGGTTAGGGTTAGGGTTAGGGTTAGGGTTAGGGTTAGGGTTAGGGTTAGGGTTAGGGTTAGGGTTAGGGTTAGGGTTAGGGTTAGGGTTAGGGTTAGGGTTAGGGTTAGGGTTAGGGTTAGGGTTAGGGTTAGGGTTAGGGTTAGGGTTAGGGTTAGGGTTAGGGTTAGGGTTAGGGTTAGGGTTAGGGTTAGGGTTAGGGTTAGGGTTAGGGTTAGGGTTAGGGTTAGGGTTAGGGTTAGGGTTAGGGTTAGGGTTAGGGTTAGGGTTAGGGTTAGGGTTAGGGTTAGGGTTAGGGTTAGGGTTAGGGTTAGGGTTAGGGTTAGGGTTAGGGTTAGGGTTAGGGTTAGGGTTAGGGTTAGGGTTAGGGTTAGGGTTAGGGTTAGGGTTAGGGTTAGGGTTAGGGTTAGGGTTAGGGTTAGGGTTAGGGTTAGGGTTAGGGTTAGGGTTAGGGTTAGGGTTAGGGTTAGGGTTAGGGTTAGGGTTAGGGTTAGGGTTAGGGTTAGGGTTAGGGTTAGGGTTAGGGTTAGGGTTAGGGTTAGGGTTAGGGTTAGGGTTAGGGTTAGGGTTAGGGTTAGGGTTAGGGTTAGGGTTAGGGTTAGGGTTAGGGTTAGGGTTAGGGTTAGGGTTAGGGTTAGGGTTAGGGTTAGGGTTAGGGTTAGGGTTAGGGTTAGGGTTAGGGTTAGGGTTAGGGTTAGGGTTAGGGTTAGGGTTAGGGTTAGGGTTAGGGTTAGGGTTAGGGTTAGGGTTAGGGTTAGGGTTAGGGTTAGGGTTAGGGTTAGGGTTAGGGTTAGGGTTAGGGTTAGGGTTAGGGTTAGGGTTAGGGTTAGGGTTAGGGTTAGGGTTAGGGTTAGGGTTAGGGTTAGGGTTAGGGTTAGGGTTAGGGTTAGGGTTAGGGTTAGGGTTAGGGTTAGGGTTAGGGTTAGGGTTAGGGTTAGGGTTAGGGTTAGGGTTAGGGTTAGGGTTAGGGTTAGGGTTAGGGTTAGGGTTAGGGTTAGGGTTAGGGTTAGGGTTAGGGTTAGGGTTAGGGTTAGGGTTAGGGTTAGGGTTAGGGTTAGGGTTAGGGTTAGGGTTAGGGTTAGGGTTAGGGTTAGGGTTAGGGTTAGGGTTAGGGTTAGGGTTAGGGTTAGGGTTAGGGTTAGGGTTAGGGTTAGGGTTAGGGTTAGGGTTAGGGTTAGGGTTAGGGTTAGGGTTAGGGTTAGGGTTAGGGTTAGGGTTAGGGTTAGGGTTAGGGTTAGGGTTAGGGTTAGGGTTAGGGTTAGGGTTAGGGTTAGGGTTAGGGTTAGGGTTAGGGTTAGGGTTAGGGTTAGGGTTAGGGTTAGGGTTAGGGTTAGGGTTAGGGTTAGGGTTAGGGTTAGGGTTAGGGTTAGGGTTAGGGTTAGGGTTAGGGTTAGGGTTAGGGTTAGGGTTAGGGTTAGGGTTAGGGTTAGGGTTAGGGTTAGGGTTAGGGTTAGGGTTAGGGTTAGGGTTAGGGTTAGGGTTAGGGTTAGGGTTAGGGTTAGGGTTAGGGTTAGGGTTAGGGTTAGGGTTAGGGTTAGGGTTAGGGTTAGGGTTAGGGTTAGGGTTAGGGTTAGGGTTAGGGTTAGGGTTAGGGTTAGGGTTAGGGTTAGGGTTAGGGTTAGGGTTAGGGTTAGGGTTAGGTTAGGGTTAGGGTTAGGGTTAGGGTTAGGGTTAGGGTTAGGGTTAGGGTTAGGGTTAGGGTTAGGGTTAGGGTTAGGGTTAGGGTTAGGGTTAGGGTTAGGGGTTAGGGTTAGGGTTAGGGTTAGGGGTTAGGGTTAGGGGTTAGGGTTAGGGTTAGGGTTAGGGTTAGGGTTAGGGTTAGGGTTAGGGTTAGGGGGTTAG
>JAMASW010000076.1:0-33412 GCA_030522415.1 Channallabes apus | reverse complement strand
TTAAAGTTAAATTAAATTTAAAGTTAAAGTTAAGTTAAAGTTAAAGTTAAATTTAAAGTTAAATTTAAATTTAAATTTAAAGTTAATTTAAGTTAAAGTTAAAGTTAAAGTTAAATTTAAATTTAAAGTTAAAGTTAAAGTTAAAGTTAAAGTTAAAGTTAATTTAAAGTTAAATTTAAATTTAAAGTTAAAGTTAAAGTTAATTTAAAGTTAAATTAAATTTAAAGTTAAAGTTAAATTAAATTTAAATTTAAAGTTAAATTTAATTTAAAGTTAAATTTAAATTTAAATTAAAGTTAAATTAAATTAAATTTAAATTTAAATTTAAAGTTAAATTTAAATTAAATTTAAATTTAAATTTAAATTAAATTAAATTAAATATAACTTAAAATTTAAATTAAATTTACATTAAATTTAAATTTAAATATTAAATTAACTTAATTTAAATTTAAATTAAAATTAAATTTAAATTTAAATTTAAATTTAACTTAAATTTAACTTTAAATTTAACTTAACTAAATTAACTTTAAATTAACTAACCTATAACTTAAATAAACTACTACCTAACTTAAACTAAAATTAACATAAACCTAAACTAACCTAACCCTAACCCACTAACACCTAACCCTAACCTAACCCTAACCCTAACCCTAACCCTAACCCTAACATAACCTAACCTAACCTAACCTAACCTAACCCTAACCCTAACCCTAACCCTAACCCTAACCCTAACCCTAACCCTAACCCTAACCCTAACCCTAACCCTAACCCTAACCCTAACCCTAACCCTAACCCTAACCCTAACCCTAACCCTAACCCTAACCCTAACCCTAACCCTAACCCTAACCCTAACCCTAACCCTAACCCTAACCCTAACCCTAACCCTAACCCTAACCCTAACCCTAACCCTAACCCTAACCCTAACCCTAACCCTAACCCTAACCCTAACCCTAACCCTAACCCTAACCCTAACCCTAACCCTAACCCTAACCCTAACCCTAACCCTAACCCTAACCCTAACCCTAACCCTAACCCTAACCCTAACCCTAACCCTAACCCTAACCCTAACCCTAACCCTAACCCTAACCCTAACCCTAACCCTAACCCTAACCCTAACCCTAACCCTAACCCTAACCCTAACCCTAACCCTAACCCTAACCCTAACCCTAACCCTAACCCTAACCCTAACCCTAACCCTAACCCTAACCCTAACCCTAACCCTAACCCTAACCCTAACCCTAACCCTAACCCTAACCCTAACCCTAACCCTAACCCTAACCCTAACCCTAACCCTAACCCTAACCCTAACCCTAACCCTAACCCTAACCCTAACCCTAACCCTAACCCTAACCCTAACCCTAACCCTAACCCTAACCCTAACCCTAACCCTAACCCTAACCCTAACCCTAACCCTAACCCTAACCCTAACCCTAACCCTAACCCTAACCCTAACCCTAACCCTAACCCTAACCCTAACCCTAACCCTAACCCTAACCCTAACCCTAACCCTAACCCTAACCCTAACCCTAACCCTAACCCTAACCCTAACCCTAACCCTAACCCTAACCCTAACCCTAACCCTAACCCTAACCCTAACCCTAACCCTAACCCTAACCCTAACCCTAACCCTAACCCTAACCCTAACCCTAACCCTAACCCTAACCCTAACCCTAACCCTAACCCTAACCCTAACCCTAACCCTAACCCTAACCCTAACCCTAACCCTAACCCTAACCCTAACCCTAACCCTAACCCTAACCCTAACCCTAACCCTAACCCTAACCCTAACCCTAACCCTAACCCTAACCCTAACCCTAACCCTAACCCTAACCCTAACCCTAACCCTAACCCTAACCCTAACCCTAACCCTAACCCTAACCCTAACCCTAACCCTAACCCTAACCCTAACCCTAACCCTAACCCTAACCCTAACCCTAACCCTAACCCTAACCCTAACCCTAACCCTAACCCTAACCCTAACCCTAACCCTAACCCTAACCCTAACCCTAACCCTAACCCTAACCCTAACCCTAACCCTAACCCTAACCCTAACCCTAACCCTAACCCTAACCCTAACCCTAACCCTAACCCTAACCCTAACCCTAACCCTAACCCTAACCCTAACCCTAACCCTAACCCTAACCCTAACCCTAACCCTAACCCTAACCCTAACCCTAACCCTAACCCTAACCCTAACCCTAACCCTAACCCTAACCCTAACCCTAACCCTAACCCTAACCCTAACCCTAACCCTAACCCTAACCCTAACCCTAACCCTAACCCTAACCCTAACCCTAACCCTAACCCTAACCCTAACCCTAACCCTAACCCTAACCCTAACCCTAACCCTAACCCTAACCCTAACCCTAACCCTAACCCTAACCCTAACCCTAACCCTAACCCTAACCCTAACCCTAACCCTAACCCTAACCCTAACCCTAACCCTAACCCTAACCCTAACCCTAACCCTAACCCTAACCCTAACCCTAACCCTAACCCTAACCCTAACCCTAACCCTAACCCTAACCCTAACCCTAACCCTAACCCTAACCCTAACCCTAACCCTAACCCTAACCCTAACCCTAACCCTAACCCTAACCCTAACCCTAACCCTAACCCTAACCCTAACCCTAACCCTAACCCTAACCCTAACCCTAACCCTAACCCTAACCCTAACCCTAACCCTAACCCTAACCCTAACCCTAACCCTAACCCTAACCCTAACCCTAACCCTAACCCTAACCCTAACCCTAACCCTAACCCTAACCCTAACCCTAACCCTAACCCTAACCCTAACCCTAACCCTAACCCTAACCCTAACCCTAACCCTAACCCTAACCCTAACCCTAACCCTAACCCTAACCCTAACCCTAACCCTAACCCTAACCCTAACCCTAACCCTAACCCTAACCCTAACCCTAACCCTAACCCTAACCCTAACCCTAACCCTAACCCTAACCCTAACCCTAACCCTAACCCTAACCCTAACCCTAACCCTAACCCTAACCCTAACCCTAACCCTAACCCTAACCCTAACCCTAACCCTAACCCTAACCCTAACCCTAACCCTAACCCTAACCCTAACCCTAACCCTAACCCTAACCCTAACCCTAACCCTAACCCTAACCCTAACCCTAACCCTAACCCTAACCCTAACCCTAACCCTAACCCTAACCCTAACCCTAACCCTAACCCTAACCCTAACCCTAACCCTAACCCTAACCCTAACCCTAACCCTAACCCTAACCCTAACCCTAACCCTAACCCTAACCCTAACCCTAACCCTAACCCTAACCCTAACCCTAACCCTAACCCTAACCCTAACCCTAACCCTAACCCTAACCCTAACCCTAACCCTAACCCTAACCCTAACCCTAACCCTAACCCTAACCCTAACCCTAACCCTAACCCTAACCCTAACCCTAACCCTAACCCTAACCCTAACCCTAACCCTAACCCTAACCCTAACCCTAACCCTAACCCTAACCCTAACCCTAACCCTAACCCTAACCCTAACCCTAACCCTAACCCTAACCCTAACCCTAACCCTAACCCTAACCCTAACCCTAACCCTAACCCTAACCCTAACCCTAACCCTAACCCTAACCCTAACCCTAACCCTAACCCTAACCCTAACCCTAACCCTAACCCTAACCCTAACCCTAACCCTAACCCTAACCCTAACCCTAACCCTAACCCTAACCCTAACCCTAACCCTAACCCTAACCCTAACCCTAACCCTAACCCTAACCCTAACCCTAACCCTAACCCTAACCCTAACCCTAACCCTAACCCTAACCCTAACCCTAACCCTAACCCTAACCCTAACCCTAACCCTAACCCTAACCCTAACCCTAACCCTAACCCTAACCCTAACCCTAACCCTAACCCTAACCCTAACCCTAACCCTAACCCTAACCCTAACCCTAACCCTAACCCTAACCCTAACCCTAACCCTAACCCTAACCCTAACCCTAACCCTAACCCTAACCCTAACCCTAACCCTAACCCTAACCCTAACCCTAACCCTAACCCTAACCCTAACCCTAACCCTAACCCTAACCCTAACCCTAACCCTAACCCTAACCCTAACCCTAACCCTAACCCTAACCCTAACCCTAACCCTAACCCTAACCCTAACCCTAACCCTAACCCTAACCCTAACCCTAACCCTAACCCTAACCCTAACCCTAACCCTAACCCTAACCCTAACCCTAACCCTAACCCTAACCCTAACCCTAACCCTAACCCTAACCCTAACCCTAACCCTAACCCTAACCCTAACCCTAACCCTAACCCTAACCCTAACCCTAACCCTAACCCTAACCCTAACCCTAACCCTAACCCTAACCCTAACCCTAACCCTAACCCTAACCCTAACCCTAACCCTAACCCTAACCCTAACCCTAACCCTAACCCTAACCCTAACCCTAACCCTAACCCTAACCCTAACCCTAACCCTAACCCTAACCCTAACCCTAACCCTAACCCTAACCCTAACCCTAACCCTAACCCTAACCCTAACCCTAACCCTAACCCTAACCCTAACCCTAACCCTAACCCTAACCCTAACCCTAACCCTAACCCTAACCCTAACCCTAACCCTAACCCTAACCCTAACCCTAACCCTAACCCTAACCCTAACCCTAACCCTAACCCTAACCCTAACCCTAACCCTAACCCTAACCCTAACCCTAACCCTAACCCTAACCCTAACCCTAACCCTAACCCTAACCCTAACCCTAACCCTAACCCTAACCCTAACCCTAACCCTAACCCTAACCCTAACCCTAACCCTAACCCTAACCCTAACCCTAACCCTAACCCTAACCCTAACCCTAACCCTAACCCTAACCCTAACCCTAACCCTAACCCTAACCCTAACCCTAACCCTAACCCTAACCCTAACCCTAACCCTAACCCTAACCCTAACCCTAACCCTAACCCTAACCCTAACCCTAACCCTAACCCTAACCCTAACCCTAACCCTAACCCTAACCCTAACCCTAACCCTAACCCTAACCCTAACCCTAACCCTAACCCTAACCCTAACCCTAACCCTAACCCTAACCCTAACCCTAACCCTAACCCTAACCCTAACCCTAACCCTAACCCTAACCCTAACCCTAACCCTAACCCTAACCCTAACCCTAACCCTAACCCTAACCCTAACCCTAACCCTAACCCTAACCCTAACCCTAACCCTAACCCTAACCCTAACCCTAACCCTAACCCTAACCCTAACCCTAACCCTAACCCTAACCCTAACCCTAACCCTAACCCTAACCCTAACCCTAACCCTAACCCTAACCCTAACCCTAACCCTAACCCTAACCCTAACCCTAACCCTAACCCTAACCCTAACCCTAACCCTAACCCTAACCCTAACCCTAACCCTAACCCTAACCCTAACCCTAACCCTAACCCTAACCCTAACCCTAACCCTAACCCTAACCCTAACCCTAACCCTAACCCTAACCCTAACCCTAACCCTAACCCTAACCCTAACCCTAACCCTAACCCTAACCCTAACCCTAACCCTAACCCTAACCCTAACCCTAACCCTAACCCTAACCCTAACCCTAACCCTAACCCTAACCCTAACCCTAACCCTAACCCTAACCCTAACCCTAACCCTAACCCTAACCCTAACCCTAACCCTAACCCTAACCCTAACCCTAACCCTAACCCTAACCCTAACCCTAACCCTAACCCTAACCCTAACCCTAACCCTAACCCTAACCCTAACCCTAACCCTAACCCTAACCCTAACCCTAACCCTAACCCTAACCCTAACCCTAACCCTAACCCTAACCCTAACCCTAACCCTAACCCTAACCCTAACCCTAACCCTAACCCTAACCCTAACCCTAACCCTAACCCTAACCCTAACCCTAACCCTAACCCTAACCCTAACCCTAACCCTAACCCTAACCCTAACCCTAACCCTAACCCTAACCCTAACCCTAACCCTAACCCTAACCCTAACCCTAACCCTAACCCTAACCCTAACCCTAACCCTAACCCTAACCCTAACCCTAACCCTAACCCTAACCCTAACCCTAACCCTAACCCTAACCCTAACCCTAACCCTAACCCTAACCCTAACCCTAACCCTAACCCTAACCCTAACCCTAACCCTAACCCTAACCCTAACCCTAACCCTAACCCTAACCCTAACCCTAACCCTAACCCTAACCCTAACCCTAACCCTAACCCTAACCCTAACCCTAACCCTAACCCTAACCCTAACCCTAACCCTAACCCTAACCCTAACCCTAACCCTAACCCTAACCCTAACCCTAACCCTAACCCTAACCCTAACCCTAACCCTAACCCTAACCCTAACCCTAACCCTAACCCTAACCCTAACCCTAACCCTAACCCTAACCCTAACCCTAACCCTAACCCTAACCCTAACCCTAACCCTAACCCTAACCCTAACCCTAACCCTAACCCTAACCCTAACCCTAACCCTAACCCTAACCCTAACCCTAACCCTAACCCTAACCCTAACCCTAACCCTAACCCTAACCCTAACCCTAACCCTAACCCTAACCCTAACCCTAACCCTAACCCTAACCCTAACCCTAACCCTAACCCTAACCCTAACCCTAACCCTAACCCTAACCCTAACCCTAACCCTAACCCTAACCCTAACCCTAACCCTAACCCTAACCCTAACCCTAACCCTAACCCTAACCCTAACCCTAACCCTAACCCTAACCCTAACCCTAACCCTAACCCTAACCCTAACCCTAACCCTAACCCTAACCCTAACCCTAACCCTAACCCTAACCCTAACCCTAACCCTAACCCTAACCCTAACCCTAACCCTAACCCTAACCCTAACCCTAACCCTAACCCTAACCCTAACCCTAACCCTAACCCTAACCCTAACCCTAACCCTAACCCTAACCCTAACCCTAACCCTAACCCTAACCCTAACCCTAACCCTAACCCTAACCCTAACCCTAACCCTAACCCTAACCCTAACCCTAACCCTAACCCTAACCCTAACCCTAACCCTAACCCTAACCCTAACCCTAACCCTAACCCTAACCCTAACCCTAACCCTAACCCTAACCCTAACCCTAACCCTAACCCTAACCCTAACCCTAACCCTAACCCTAACCCTAACCCTAACCCTAACCCTAACCCTAACCCTAACCCTAACCCTAACCCTAACCCTAACCCTAACCCTAACCCTAACCCTAACCCTAACCCTAACCCTAACCCTAACCCTAACCCTAACCCTAACCCTAACCCTAACCCTAACCCTAACCCTAACCCTAACCCTAACCCTAACCCTAACCCTAACCCTAACCCTAACCCTAACCCTAACCCTAACCCTAACCCTAACCCTAACCCTAACCCTAACCCTAACCCTAACCCTAACCCTAACCCCTACCCCCCTTTTTCCCTAAACCTAACCCCACTTGGGTTCTTTGCGGGGTAATGGAACCACGGTCATTTTCCCAAACCTAACCCAGCCAGTGCCACCCGATGGAGTTGGACTCGGATCTTCTCTTTGTCTTCCACCAGCCTGAAAAACAACAAAATTAAGTCAAAGAAAAATACTTACCTGCTGCACTTACCTGTCCTGATGGTCAAAAATCCTGAAACAAGGTAAAAAAGAACCATAAAAATTATGGGACAATTTTTGGTAAGTTGAAATGAAGTAAAAAACTCTGTCCTGATGGTCAAAAATCCTGAAGAAAGGAAAAAAGAACCATAAATACATGAAAAAAATCATGGGACAATTTTTGGAAACTTGGAAAAAGTTTAATAATTACCTGGTGCACTTATTTTCTGAAGTTAAATAATTTAAAGAAGAAAATAACTTTCAGAAAAATTGTAAAGCAAATTATTTTTCCTTGGCTGTTATTTAAGGAGCAATTTTTTCAACAAGGGGGTGTATCCCATGTGCTTAAAAGGTCAGTTTACCAGAGTTTTCATCACTCTAGCATCGAAGCAGCCAGGAGGAACATCAAAATGCAAGTCTAAGCCTGATGAAGGTTAAGATAAACCGAAACGTAGCGCCAAATAGACTTGCAACAAAGAGCTCAAAGTGTTAACCAAGGGGAGGGATGTTTTTCAGAGCTACAGGGGAGGTTTTGAGGGGTCTGGGACTGATAAAGTCGTGGTAGGCCCGTGCATAACGTTGGTTCTAGTCCTGCAGGGACCCGAGTTTCCCTACCCTATCCCCCATCCCACCCTATCCCCAAAGTTCCCTTGCCTTGGACCCTGCCCCCGGACCGTTTCCCTAATTGTCTTAACCCCTACCCCCCTTTTTCCCTAAACCTAACCCCACTTGGGTTCTTTGCGGGGTAATGGAACCACGGTCATTTTCCCAAACCTAACCCTAACCCTAACCCTAACCCTAACCCTAACCCTAACCCTAACCCTAAACCCTAACCCTAACCCTAACCCTAACCCTAACCCTAACCCTAACCCTAACCCTAACCCTAACCCTAACCCTAACCCTAACCCTACAGAGACCCGAGTTTTCCTATCCTATCCCCAAATCCCACCCTATCCCCAAAGTTCCCTGCCTTGGACCCTGCCCCGGGACCGTTAACCTAATTTTCTTAACCCCTACCCCCCTTTTTCCCTAATCCTAACCCCACTTGGGTTCTTTGCGGGTTTTTGGAACCACAGTCTTTCACAAAAACCTAACCCAGCCAGTGCCACCCGATGGAGTTGGACTTGGATCATCTCTTTGTCTTCCACTAGCCTGAAAAACAGAAAACAACAACAAATTAAAGCTGAAAAACAGGTAAAGCAACAATGAATACTACAAAGAAAAATACTTACCTGTTGTACTTACCTGTCCTGATGGTCAAAATTCCTGAAAAAAGGAAAAATAGAACCATAAAAATTATGGGACATTTTTGGTAAAGTAAAATAAAATATTTACCTGGTGCACTTAATTCCTAAAGCTAAATTACAAAAAGAAAATGCTTTAAGGAAAAAGGGAAAAGCAAATTATTTTTCCTTGGTTGTATTTTAAGGGGCAATTTTTTCAACAAGGGGGCGGAGCCCATGAAAATAAATAGGTGATTTAACAGAGTTTTCACCATTTCAGCATCGAAACAGCCAGGAGAAAGATTCAAAAGCAAGTCTATGCCTGATGAAGGTTAAGATAAACCGAAACGTAGCGCCAAATAGACTTGCTATAAAGAGCTCAAAGTGTTTACCAAGGGGAGGGATGTTTTTCAGAGCTAAAGGGGAGATTTGAGGTGTCTGGGACCTTTGAAGTCGTGGTAGGCCAGTGCACAATGTTGGTTCTAGGCCTACAGAGACCCGAGTTTTCCTATCCTATCCCCAAATCCCACCCTATCCCCAAAGTTCCCTGCCTTGGACCCTGCCCCGGGACCGTTAACCTAATTTTCTTAACCCCTACCCCCCTTTTTCCCTAATCCTAACCCCACTTGGGTTCTTTGCGGGTTTTTGGAACCACAGTCTTTCACAAAAACCTAACCCAGCCAGTGCCACCCGATGGAGTTGGACTTGGATCATCTCTTTGTCTTCCACTAGCCTGAAAAACAGAAAACAACAACAAATTAAAGCTGAAAAACAGGTAAAGCAACAATGAATACTACAAAGAAAAATACTTACCTGTTGTACTTACCTGTCCTGATGGTCAAAATTCCTGAAAAAAGGAAAAATAGAACCATAAAAATTATGGGACATTTTTGGTAAAGTAAAATAAAATATTTACCTGGTGCACTTAATTCCTAAAGCTAAATTACAAAAAGAAAATGCTTTAAGGAAA
The DNA here is from genome assembly GCA_030522415.1 of Channallabes apus. Taxonomy (NCBI): domain Eukaryota; kingdom Metazoa; phylum Chordata; class Actinopteri; order Siluriformes; family Clariidae; genus Channallabes; species Channallabes apus. The sequence goes on along the minus strand of JAMASW010000076.1, from coordinate 23,634 downwards.
AAGGGAAAAGCAAATTATTTTTCCTTGGTTGTATTTTAAGGGGCAATTTTTTCAACAAGGGGGCGGAGCCCATGAAAATAAATAGGTGATTTAACAGAGTTTTCACCATTTCAGCATCGAAACAGCCAGGAGAAAGATTCAAAAGCAAGTCTATGCCTGATGAAGGTTAAGATAAACCGAAACGTAGCGCCAAATAGACTTGCTATAAAGAGCTCAAAGTGTTTACCAAGGGGAGGGATGTTTTTCAGAGCTAAAGGGGAGATTTGAGGTGTCTGGGACCTTTGAAGTCGTGGTAGGCCAGTGCACAATGTTGGTTCTAGGCCTACAGAGACCCGAGTTTTCCTATCCTATCCCCAAATCCCACCCTATCCCCAAAGTTCCCTGCCTTGGACCCTGCCCCGGGACCGTTAACCTAATTTTCTTAACCCCTACCCCCCTTTTTCCCTAATCCTAACCCCACTTGGGTTCTTTGCGGGTTTTTGGAACCACAGTCTTTCACAAAAACCTAACCCAGCCAGTGCCACCCGATGGAGTTGGACTTGGATCATCTCTTTGTCTTCCACTAGCCTGAAAAACAGAAAACAACAACAAATTAAAGCTGAAAAACAGGTAAAGCAACAATGAATACTACAAAGAAAAATACTTACCTGTTGTACTTACCTGTCCTGATGGTCAAAATTCCTGAAAAAAGGAAAAATAGAACCATAAAAATTATGGGACATTTTTGGTAAAGTAAAATAAAATATTTACCTGGTGCACTTAATTCCTAAAGCTAAATTACAAAAAGAAAATGCTTTAAGGAAAAAGGGAAAAGCAAATTATTTTTCCTTGGTTGTATTTTAAGGGGCAATTTTTTCAACAAGGGGGCGGAGCCCATGAAAATAAATAGGTGATTTAACAGAGTTTTCACCATTTCAGCATCGAAACAGCCAGGAGAAAGATTCAAAAGCAAGTCTATGCCTGATGAAGGTTAAGATAAACCGAAACGTAGCGCCAAATAGACTTGCTATAAAGAGCTCAAAGTGTTTACCAAGGGGAGGGATGTTTTTCAGAGCTAAAGGGGAGATTTGAGGTGTCTGGGACCTTTGAAGTCGTGGTAGGCCAGTGCACAATGTTGGTTCTAGGCCTACAGAGACCCGAGTTTTCCTATCCTATCCCCAAATCCCACCCTATCCCCAAAGTTCCCTGCCTTGGACCCTGCCCCGGGACCGTTAACCTAATTTTCTTAACCCCTACCCCCCTTTTTCCCTAATCCTAACCCCACTTGGGTTCTTTGCGGGTTTTTGGAACCACAGTCTTTCACAAAAACCTAACCCTAACCCTAACCCTAACCCCTAACCCTAACCCTAACCCTAACCCCTAACCCTAACCCTAACCCTAACCCGAGGAATTTAATCTAGATACCAAGCACTAAACACCCCCTAAGCCTCGATGAGAAGTCAATCCGATAGAGTCAGCAGCATAGATGGCCTGTGCACTCTAGGTTAGCGCGTTACCCCATTTCCTACTGTATCTCCGTCACCCTATCTCTTCCCTCCTTAATTCTTACCATAACCCCAAAGCCCCTACCTTACCTTTTGCCCTAATCCCTACCTCCCTATCCCTGAAACTTAACCTCTTTTCCTCAATTCCCTTAATCTCTCCAACCCTAAATTTTAACCCCTTTTCCCTTAACCCTAGCCGCTAACCGCTAACCAAAACCCTAACCCTAACCCTAACCCTAACCCTAACCCCTAACCCTAACCCTAACCCTAACCCTAACCCTAACCCTAAATCGGTGTATTACAAATGGAACCTAGAGACCCCCCCCTTTTTTTTTTTTTTTTTTTTTTGTTGTGTGTGTGTATTGCAGTGAATTAATTAATATGAGCACTTTAGTACTTAGTACTCTTATTCTTTTTCTCTTTGCACTTATTTTTAAGCACTTATTTTAAGCACTTATCTCGGGCTCCTGAAGTAAAACACAGACATTATCTAAGGCGTAGACCTTTTTCTTAACTAATTTGTAGTTGGACTCCCTCCCGAAAACTGAGGTTTCTCTTTTTTTTTTTTTTTTTTTTTTTTTTTTTTTTTTTTTTAAGCCTAATCTTGACATTAGAGATCTTAATATTGTTTTAATGCTAGACATATTTACCTGATCCCTAACCCTACCCCCGACCCTAACCTTAACCCTAACCTTAACCCATTTATTCTATCCCAACTCCTATATCCAACCCCTAAACTTAACCCTAACCCCTTATTCCAACCCTATTATAAGCCCTAACCCTAAATCCCCTCCCGTTCCCCTGACTTTCATAACCCTTATCCCACCCCCACTCTCGACCCCAACCGATTACCTTTAGGGTGACCATTGATTACAATGGATCATCCTAACTATGTTTGACCCTAGACCCCCAATATACTGGCTCTCTTCCTCTGATCCTTCCAACCCTAACCTTGGTTTCTTTTACATTTTAAAATTTTACTCACCCTAATTTGCCTCTCTTTTGAAATAAAATATTTTTTAGATAACATTTTTTTAGGACAGGACCAACAGGGGTGGAAAATGATGCCAGAGCAACATAAGCCCAAATTAAGGGAAACATTTAATTCTTAACTTTAATCCTAACCTTAGCCAGTGCCATTGGACACCTCTGTTGGATCCTGTCGTTCTGAGAATTTTTAAAGGGATATATATATGCAGATATACACGGGTAGGTGTGTGGACATGTGCGTATGTATGTGTATATATATGTGTATATGTGTGTGTATATGTATGCATGTGTATGTATGTGTGTGTGTATGTATGTATATATGTATATATATGTGTCTATATAATTTTATTGATCTATGGATCTAATTTCTTATTAGATAAAATGTTTTTTTATATATTTTTTTATATTAAATAAATTTCTTCTTTACATATTGTAATTTGTTTATAATTTTATTTTAAAGGAGAGTAGTGAAGGACTCCTATTTTGAAAGGGACTTTTTCCAAGATGGAGGACTTACATTAAAGGAACCAATCCAAATAAAGTTGGGGTGGGACCTCCTTTTGGAGGGAAAATTTTAACCTATGGTATAGCTGCTCCTGTGGAAACAACCAATAATCTTCCAATTCACTGAAGTAAATCCTGTTCAGGTTAGATTGAATTTCCTGACACATTGTTTGGTATAAATAGAGGCCTAGTTCCCCTTAAGACTTGTTAATAAACCTCTGAAGAAGCATCGGTGGATGCGAAACGTTAGGTTTTTTAGTCTTTTTTTTATCTCTGATGAACCCTTTTATGGTTCTTCTGTTTTGTTTTTTCCAATGCAAAGTATTCTTTTTCTTTTTTTATATTTTTAAACTAAAAATAATAAAGATGGACTTTTTAATTGATCAAGGGAGATGGACTGCCACCAAAGCCTGACCAATGACACAAGGACTGGGAATCATAACAGGAAGATTAACCCCTTTTTTTTGGTCCAGAGCTCTGGTTTTCTTATTTTCTTTGTTTATTCTTTTATATGTATTTTTTGTTCTTTGATTTTTTCCTCTAGTGGTTTCTCTTCCTTGTCCTGGTCTTTTTTTCCTTTTTATCTCCTTACTTTCCCCCTCCTCTAAGCCTGCCGGAATTGAAGTTCACTACAACCAAGAACTTGATGAATCTTTGTTTGAAGCAAGACTCTTGATCATCAAAAGCCGGGAGATTCGAGCTATCTGGATCTTCAATGGACTGAGACAAGTTTTCTAAACAAGTTGGGTTAGTGGATTTCTTTTCTCCCCCCCCCCCCTTTTTTTTTTTTTTTTTTTTTTTTTTTTTTTTCCCCCTTGATCAAATTGAGAAGTTGATATGTTGGAATTACGAAATAGATTTACTATCTTGGGTGAACACTCGGAGTTAGATAATGGGGAACAAATACAGCCTCTTTTACCATCAGACACACAAGGGAGATTTAATAAATACCTGACTAAAACTTATTTTAAATTCATACAAACAACACACCATACAGACATTGTGGAAAGTTCAGTAAATACAGGAAATTTTCCTATAGGCATGAGTAGACAAGTGAACAAACTTACACAGTTTATAAAACCAGCTGTACCACAACAGAACACTATGGATAAAATCAAGCAAAACACATTGAATTGGATGAAAAATAACATGCAAATCCTACTGGAACATTATACACAAATCACTATAGATCTCATGGAACACATACATGCATTTAGTGAACTAGAGTGGACGGTAGCGGTGAAATGGGCCAGAGCCAGATATAAACAAAAACTTAAAGACAGCACGCTAACGACCTGTAAGGAGATTATCCTTAAAAAACAGGCCATGTTTTTGAATGACTCTGGTCCATTATCATATGCTGCCGTCCTCAAACAGACTAACCCTAGGCAAGATTCGATGCATAATTCTGAACCAAAAGATGATAATACAATGATTGAAAAATCTCATGTCACACAATCTAGAAACTTACTGCATCAAGTTCCTCTGAGGGCACAACCTGGGAACAGCAACAAGAGAGAGGTCATTATCCAGGCACAGGTACACCACAGAGAAGTGAGTCCTGTAGGAATAAAACAAAGTGCACACAATAAAATTCAGAATAACGACATAACACATGTTTCTTCTTTTATTCCGATAGAGTCCATGTCGGAGGAGAGAGGGGCTGACTCGGCTGTAAGCGCCAATGACCGGAGTGGGATGAGGATGACTGGTCTAGGAAAAGAGAAATCTCTTACTAATACCCAATCTGAACCCAACTCTCCAAAGTCACGAATGGCGCTGCAGCTGGAGTGGTCGTCTTCTGACTCCTCCGACGTTGACATGATAGATGAAATCCAATTACCAGTAAGACCAACTAGACATATAAACACAGAAAGAAAAGGGGTGGATTGGCACATTAAAATACATAAACTAATAGTTTTTATTGGGGATTCAAATCTTTCTCGGATCCCTAAAATTCAAAACCATAGTATACAGGTGGATAGCTTCCCAGGAGCTAACTTTTTACACATTTCTAAAATTCTACAAAAACTTCCACCACATCCACATATTCAGAAAGTTGTCTTGTCAGTAGGAATTAACAATAGAACGCAACACCCATATAAAACAGCAATAAAACAACTACAAGCCCTTTGGAGGACAGCTCGGGAGACCTTCCCTAACGCAACCATTTATACACCTATCATTCAATTTGCAGATGTGTTGTGTCCACAGGAGCAGCAAAATTTGGAGTTGGTTAATAGGTACATTGAGTCTCATGGGAGCCCACTCTTGGAGCTGAATAAACTCCTATTTCAGGTAGAGAAAGATGGGATCCACTGGACAGCAGGTACGGCACAACGTATGTTTGATAACTGGTGTGATCAATTAAACTATTAAGGAAGGAGACGTGTACCTTAGATCAACACTCCAATATTTTTAATTTGTCTAAAACTTTTTATCTATCCCAAGCGGAAATAAGCCTATTGCAGAAGGGCCTTACGTTTATTCCCACACCGAATGGGACGGACCTTGGGGTTCTCGATGGGGACATCCGCGCGTTTAACAGAAAATTAAAAATTCTTGATCATTTTAATTATGAAACAAACACAGTGACAATTCCGTTTACTAGCAGATCTAATTGGGAACCGACCTTAGAATCTTGCAGCAAGCCGATCATAAACCTTATTAATAGAAATTACAGAAGTTCTAACACAAACATACAAACAGTTCATATCAATAATCTATCCCCAGAAGAAAGAAGTGCTATAGGGTCTTTAAAATCTAATAAGGACATTATTATTAAACCAGCGGACAAGGGTTCGGGTATAGTAATAATGGATAAGGCACAGTACATATACGAGGCCAAAAGACAATTGGCCAATAGGGACCATTATATACCACTAAACCACTCTTTACAGATCGAAACCAAACGGAGAATACTTTCCATTTTAGACAATATGCACTCGGATAAAATTATCACGGCTAAACAAAAACAGTATTTGATGGGTCCGGATTACCCTAGATCGAGATTATTTTATTTATTGCCCAAGATTCATGCCCCGATGAACGCGTGGACTGTGCCTGGAGAGATCCCGAGGGGGCGTCCTATAGTCTCGGATTGTGGGAGTGAATCATATCACATAGCACAATATCTTGATGCTTTTTTAAACCCGATCTCACAAAAACACAATAGCTATTTAAAAGATTCATATGATTTCATAGAAAAGTTACAAAATGTCACCATTTCAAAGACAGCTTTCTTTTTCACAATGGACATTAATAGTTTATATACAAACATCTCAACAGAACTGGGCCTAAAGGCAGTGAAGAAAGCGTTTTTACAATTTCCGGATCCCAGGAGACCAGAAAAATATCTCTTGGAGCTGTTAGAACTGAGCTTGACTCGTAATGACTTTGAGTTTGACTCAAAAGTGTTTTTGCAGATCCAAGGGACGGCGATGGGCAAGAAATTTGCACCAGCCTATGCAAACATATACATGGCCGACTGGGAATCAACGCTCCTGACAAAGTGCCCACTGATTCCCATAGTTTACTACAGGTATTTGGATGACGTGTTTGGAATCTGGCAGCACGGTAAGGAAAGTTTTGAACAATTTATAGAATTAGTTAATAATCATCATAAGAACATAACAGTAAAATATACTTTGGATCATCATACAATCACCTTCTTAGATATTACAATAATCCGGGATAAACCTCTTGAAGACTCTAGTACTCTAAAAACAAAAATACACTTTAAAAACACAGATACACACTCTCTTCTGTACAAATCGAGTTTCCACCCAAAACACACCTTTAAGGGTATTATTAAATCACAGTTGATTAGATTTTATCGTATTTGTACAGAGGAGAGTGATTTCCAGGAGGCCACTTCAACTTTGTTTCAGGCCCTCAGAAAAAGAGGCTATACCAAGAGGTTTCTTAGAACAATAAAAGCGGCAACACTCAGACATGTCACAACTCATTCCGTAGTTGCCGTGCGGCCGGACTCCACACACGTCATCCCTTTAATCACCACATACTCTCATAACAATCTACACATAAACAGTAAAATCAAAACTAATTTTAGACTAGCACAAACAGAGATACAGGGATTACAAACCTTTAGGATCATTTCAGCGTTTCGTAGAAACCAGAATCTTAAGGATATCTTGTGCAGCTCCAGATTCACTTCTACAGTCCGAAGACAAATGTCCACTTGGGATCGCTATTTTTATTCCACATCACATATTGCAGGTGTCAGAATAAATGGAGGTCTTAATCTAGACACAGATAACATTGTTTACAAAATCACATGCATACAATGTGACATGAATTACGTGGGGGAGACAAAGAACTCCCTTAAGACCAGGTTAAAACAACACATTTATAGTATTTTAAACAACACCAAAGACACACTTTTGATAAAACATTTTAAATACCACGGTACGGAGCAACTGAGGATCTCAGGGTTGGAATCAAATCCTCTATGGACAGCTGGACAGAGGAAAAGGAAAGAGAGAGAATGGATCAAAAAACTTAAAGCATGGGCTCCTAGGGGTCTCAATGAACGGTATATAAATGATGATAATGTCGGTAGGTAATAATATTAGTATTTATTTATTTAAGTATTTATTGTTAAAGTTTTTAATATATAGGGAAATTTTTTTTTTTTTTTTTTTTTTATTTATTTATTTATTTTATTTTATTTATTTTTTTTTAACTTGATGGAATTTGACTACAATACTATAAAAGCTTTATTTTAAGAAAATCGGTGTATTACAAATGGAACCTAGAGACCCCCCCCTTTTTTTTTTTTTTTTTTTTTTGTTGTGTGTGTGTATTGCAGTGAATTAATTAATATGAGCACTTTAGTACTTAGTACTCTTATTCTTTTTCTCTTTGCACTTATTTTTAAGCACTTATTTTAAGCACTTATCTCGGGCTCCTGAAGTAAAACACAGACATTATCTAAGGCGTAGACCTTTTTCTTAACTAATTTGTAGTTGGACTCCCTCCCGAAAACTGAGGTTTCTCTTTTTTTTTTTTTTTTTTTTTTTTTTTTTTTTTAAGCCTAATCTTGACATTAGAGATCTTAATATTGTTTTAATGCTAGACATATTTACCTGATCCCTAACCCTACCCCCGACCCTAACCTTAACCCTAACCTTAACCCATTTATTCTATCCCAACTCCTATATCCAACCCCTAAACTTAACCCTAACCCCTTATTCCAACCCTATTATAAGCCCTAACCCTAAATCCCCTCCCGTTCCCCTGACTTTCATAACCCTTATCCCACCCCCACTCTCGACCCCAACCGATTACCTTTAGGGTGACCATTGATTACAATGGATCATCCTAACTATGTTTGACCCTAGACCCCCAATATACTGGCTCTCTTCCTCTGATCCTTCCAACCCTAACCTTGGTTTCTTTTACATTTTAAAATTTTACTCACCCTAATTTGCCTCTCTTTTGAAATAAAATATTTTTTAGATAACATTTTTTTAGGACAGGACCAACAGGGGTGGAAAATGATGCCAGAGCAACATAAGCCCAAATTAAGGGAAACATTTAATTCTTAACTTTAACCCTAACCCTAACCCTAACCCTAACCCTACCCTAACCCTAACCCTAACCCTAACCCTAACCCTATTATGGGACAATTTTTGGTAAGTTGAAATGAAGTAAAAAACTCTGTCCAGATGGTCAAAAATCCTGAAGAAAGGAAATAAGAACCATAAACACATGAAAAAAATCATGGGACAATTTTTGGAAACTTGGAAAAAGTTTAATAATTACCTGGTGCACTTATTTTCTGAAGTTAAATAATTTAAAGAAGAAAATAACTTTCAGAAAAATTGTAAAGCAAATTATTTTTCCTTGGCTGTTATTTAAGGAGCAATTTTTTCAACAAGGGGGTGTATCCCATGTATTTAAAAGGTCAGTTTACCAGAGTTTTCATCACTCTAGCATCGAAGCAGCCAGGAGGAACATCAAAATGCAAGTCTAAGCCTGATGAAGGTTAAGATAAACCGAAACGTAGCGCCAAATAGACTTGCAACAAAGAGCTCAAAGTGTTAACCAAGGGGAGGGATGTTTTTCAGAGCTACAGGGGAGATTTGAGGGGTCTGGGACTGATAAAGTCGTGGTAGGCCCGTGCATAACGTTGGTTCTAGTCCTGCAGGGACCCGAGTTTCCCTACCCTATCCCCCATCCCACCCTATCCCCAAAGTTCCCTTGCCTTGGACCCTGCCCCCGGACCGTTTCCCTAATTGTCTTAACCCCTACCCCCCTTTTTCCCTAAACCTAACCCCACTTGGGTTCTTTGTGGGGCAATGGAACCACGGTCATTTCCCTAAACCTAACCCAGCCAGTGCCACCCGATGGAGTTGAACTCGGATCTTCTCTTTGTCTTCCACCAGCCTGAAAACAACAAAATTAAGTCAATGAAAAATACTTACCTGCTGCACTTACCTGTCCTGATGGTCAAAAATCCTGAAACAAGGTAAAAAAAGAACCATAAAAATTATGGGACAATTTTTGGTAAGTTGAAATGAAGTAAAAAACTCTGTCCAGATGGTCAAAAATCCTGAAGAAAGGAAATAAGAACCATAAACACATGAAAAAAATCATGGGACAATTTTTGGAAACTTGGAAAAAGTTTAATAATTACCTGGTGCACTTATTTTCTGAAGTTAAATAATTTAAAGAAGAAAATAACTTTCAGAAAAATTGTAAAGCAAATTATTTTTCCTTGGCTGTTATTTAAGGAGCAATTTTTTCAACAAGGGGGTGTATCCCATGTATTTAAAAGGTCAGTTTACCAGAGTTTTCATCACTCTAGCATCGAAGCAGCCAGGAGGAACATCAAAATGCAAGTCTAAGCCTGATGAAGGTTAAGATAAACCGAAACGTAGCGCCAAATAGACTTGCAACAAAGAGCTCAAAGTGTTAACCAAGGGGAGGGATGTTTTTCAGAGCTACAGGGGAGATTTGAGGGGTCTGGGACTGATAAAGTCGTGGTAGGCCCGTGCATAACGTTGGTTCTAGTCCTGCAGGGACCCGAGTTTCCCTACCCTATCCCCCATCCCACCCTATCCCCAAAGTTCCCTTGCCTTGGACCCTGCCCCCGGACCGTTTCCCTAATTGTCTTAACCCCTACCCCCCTTTTTCCCTAAACCTAACCCCACTTGGGTTCTTTGTGGGGCAATGGAACCACGGTCATTTCCCTAAACCTAACCCAGCCAGTGCCACCCGATGGAGTTGAACTCGGATCTTCTCTTTGTCTTCCACCAGCCTGAAAACAACAAAATTAAGTCAATGAAAAATACTTACCTGCTGCACTTACCTGTCCTGATGGTCAAAAATCCTGAAACAAGGTAAAAAAAGAACCATAAAAATTATGGGACAATTTTTGGTAAGTTGAAATGAAGTAAAAAACTCTGTCCAGATGGTCAAAAATCCTGAAGAAAGGAAATAAGAACCATAAACACATGAAAAAAATCATGGGACAATTTTTGGAAACTTGGAAAAAGTTTAATAATTACCTGGTGCACTTATTTTCTGAAGTTAAATAATTTAAAGAAGAAAATAACTTTCAGAAAAATTGTAAAGCAAATTATTTTTCCTTGGCTGTTATTTAAGGAGCAATTTTTTCAACAAGGGGGTGTATCCCATGTATTTAAAAGGTCAGTTTACCAGAGTTTTCATCACTCTAGCATCGAAGCAGCCAGGAGGAACATCAAAATGCAAGTCTAAGCCTGATGAAGGTTAAGATAAACCGAAACGTAGCGCCAAATAGACTTGCAACAAAGAGCTCAAAGTGTTAACCAAGGGGAGGGATGTTTTTCAGAGCTACAGGGGAGATTTGAGGGGTCTGGGACTGATAAAGTCGTGGTAGGCCCGTGCATAACGTTGGTTCTAGTCCTGCAGGGACCCGAGTTTCCCTACCCTATCCCCCATCCCACCCTATCCCCAAAGTTCCCTTGCCTTGGACCCTGCCCCCGGACCGTTTCCCTAATTGTCTTAACCCCTACCCCCCTTTTTCCCTAAACCTAACCCCACTTGGGTTCTTTGTGGGGCAATGGAACCACGGTCATTTCCCTAAACCTAACCCAGCCAGTGCCACCCGATGGAGTTGAACTCGGATCTTCTCTTTGTCTTCCACCAGCCTGAAAACAACAAAATTAAGTCAATGAAAAATACTTACCTGCTGCACTTACCTGTCCTGATGGTCAAAAATCCTGAAACAAGGTAAAAAAAGAACCATAAAAATTATGGGACAATTTTTGGTAAGTTGAAATGAAGTAAAAAACTCTGTCCAGATGGTCAAAAATCCTGAAGAAAGGAAATAAGAACCATAAACACATGAAAAAAATCATGGGACAATTTTTGGAAACTTGGAAAAAGTTTAATAATTACCTGGTGCACTTATTTTCTGAAGTTAAATAATTTAAAGAAGAAAATAACTTTCAGAAAAATTGTAAAGCAAATTATTTTTCCTTGGCTGTTATTTAAGGAGCAATTTTTTCAACAAGGGGGTGTATCCCATGTATTTAAAAGGTCAGTTTACCAGAGTTTTCATCACTCTAGCATCGAAGCAGCCAGGAGGAACATCAAAATGCAAGTCTAAGCCTGATGAAGGTTAAGATAAACCGAAACGTAGCGCCAAATAGACTTGCAACAAAGAGCTCAAAGTGTTAACCAAGGGGAGGGATGTTTTTCAGAGCTACAGGGGAGATTTGAGGGGTCTGGGACTGATAAAGTCGTGGTAGGCCCGTGCATAACGTTGGTTCTAGTCCTGCAGGGACACGAGTTTCCCTACCCTATCCCCCATCCCACCCTATCCCCAAAGTTCCCTTGCCTTGGACCCTGCCCCCGGACCGTTTCCCTAATTGTCTTAACCCCTACCCCCCTTTTTCCCTAAACCTAACCCCACTTGGGTTCTTTGTGGGGCAATGGAACCACGGTCATTTCCCTAAACCTAACCCAGCCAGTGCCACCCGATGGAGTTGAACTCGGATCTTCTCTTTGTCTTCCACCAGCCTGAAAACAACAAAATTAAGTCAATGAAAAATACTTACCTGCTGCACTTACCTGTCCTGATGGTCAAAAATCCTGAAACAAGGTAAAAAAAGAACCATAAAAATTATGGGACAATTTTTGGTAAGTTGAAATGAAGTAAAAAACTCTGTCCAGATGGTCAAAAATCCTGAAGAAAGGAAATAAGAACCATAAACACATGAAAAAAATCATGGGACAATTTTTGGAAACTTGGAAAAAGTTTAATAATTACCTGGTGCACTTATTTTCTGAAGTTAAATAATTTAAAGAAGAAAATAACTTTCAGAAAAATTGTAAAGCAAATTATTTTTCCTTGGCTGTTATTTAAGGAGCAATTTTTTCAACAAGGGGGTGTATCCCATGTATTTAAAAGGTCAGTTTACCAGAGTTTTCATCACTCTAGCATCGAAGCAGCCAGGAGGAACATCAAAATGCAAGTCTAAGCCTGATGAAGGTTAAGATAAACCGAAACGTAGCGCCAAATAGACTTGCAACAAAGAGCTCAAAGTGTTAACCAAGGGGAGGGATGTTTTTCAGAGCTACAGGGGAGATTTGAGGGGTCTGGGACTGATAAAGTCGTGGTAGGCCCGTGCATAACGTTGGTTCTAGTCCTGCAGGGACCCGAGTTTCCCTACCCTATCCCCCATCCCACCCTATCCCCAAAGTTCCCTTGCCTTGGACCCTGCCCCCGGACCGTTTCCCTAATTGTCTTAACCCCTACCCCCCTTTTTCCCTAAACCTAACCCCACTTGGGTTCTTTGTGGGGCAATGGAACCACGGTCATTTCCCTAAACCTAACCCAGCCAGTGCCACCCGATGGAGTTGAACTCGGATCTTCTCTTTGTCTTCCACCAGCCTGAAAACAACAAAATTAAGTCAATGAAAAATACTTACCTGCTGCACTTACCTGTCCTGATGGTCAAAAATCCTGAAACAAGGTAAAAAAAGAACCATAAAAATTATGGGACAATTTTTGGTAAGTTGAAATGAAGTAAAAAACTCTGTCCAGATGGTCAAAAATCCTGAAGAAAGGAAATAAGAACCATAAACACATGAAAAAAATCATGGGACAATTTTTGGAAACTTGGAAAAAGTTTAATAATTACCTGGTGCACTTATTTTCTGAAGTTAAATAATTTAAAGAAGAAAATAACTTTCAGAAAAATTGTAAAGCAAATTATTTTTCCTTGGCTGTTATTTAAGGAGCAATTTTTTCAACAAGGGGGTGTATCCCATGTATTTAAAAGGTCAGTTTACCAGAGTTTTCATCACTCTAGCATCGAAGCAGCCAGGAGGAACATCAAAATGCAAGTCTAAGCCTGATGAAGGTTAAGATAAACCGAAACGTAGCGCCAAATAGACTTGCAACAAAGAGCTCAAAGTGTTAACCAAGGGGAGGGATGTTTTTCAGAGCTACAGGGGAGATTTGAGGGGTCTGGGACTGATAAAGTCGTGGTAGGCCCGTGCATAACGTTGGTTCTAGTCCTGCAGGGACCCGAGTTTCCCTACCCTATCCCCCATCCCACCCTATCCCCAAAGTTCCCTTGCCTTGGACCCTGCCCCCGGACCGTTTCCCTAATTGTCTTAACCCCTACCCCCCTTTTTCCCTAAACCTAACCCCACTTGGGTTCTTTGTGGGGCAATGGAACCACGGTCATTTCCCTAAACCTAACCCAGCCAGTGCCACCCGATGGAGTTGAACTCGGATCTTCTCTTTGTCTTCCACCAGCCTGAAAACAACAAAATTAAGTCAATGAAAAATACTTACCTGCTGCACTTACCTGTCCTGATGGTCAAAAATCCTGAAACAAGGTAAAAAAAGAACCATAAAAATTATGGGACAATTTTTGGTAAGTTGAAATGAAGTAAAAAACTCTGTCCAGATGGTCAAAAATCCTGAAGAAAGGAAATAAGAACCATAAACACATGAAAAAAATCATGGGACAATTTTTGGAAACTTGGAAAAAGTTTAATAATTACCTGGTGCACTTATTTTCTGAAGTTAAATAATTTAAAGAAGAAAATAACTTTCAGAAAAATTGTAAAGCAAATTATTTTTCCTTGGCTGTTATTTAAGGAGCAATTTTTTCAACAAGGGGGTGTATCCCATGTATTTAAAAGGTCAGTTTACCAGAGTTTTCATCACTCTAGCATCGAAGCAGCCAGGAGGAACATCAAAATGCAAGTCTAAGCCTGATGAAGGTTAAGATAAACCGAAACGTAGCGCCAAATAGACTTGCAACAAAGAGCTCAAAGTGTTAACCAAGGGGAGGGATGTTTTTCAGAGCTACAGGGGAGATTTGAGGGGTCTGGGACTGATAAAGTCGTGGTAGGCCCGTGCATAACGTTGGTTCTAGTCCTGCAGGGACCCGAGTTTCCCTACCCTATCCCCCATCCCACCCTATCCCCAAAGTTCCCTTGCCTTGGACCCTGCCCCCGGACCGTTTCCCTAATTGTCTTAACCCCTACCCCCCTTTTTCCCTAAACCTAACCCCACTTGGGTTCTTTGTGGGGCAATGGAACCACGGTCATTTCCCTAAACCTAACCCAGCCAGTGCCACCCGATGGAGTTGAACTCGGATCTTCTCTTTGTCTTCCACCAGCCTGAAAACAACAAAATTAAGTCAATGAAAAATACTTACCTGCTGCACTTACCTGTCCTGATGGTCAAAAATCCTGAAACAAGGTAAAAAAAGAACCATAAAAATTATGGGACAATTTTTGGTAAGTTGAAATGAAGTAAAAAACTCTGTCCAGATGGTCAAAAATCCTGAAGAAAGGAAATAAGAACCATAAACACATGAAAAAAATCATGGGACAATTTTTGGAAACTTGGAAAAAGTTTAATAATTACCTGGTGCACTTATTTTCTGAAGTTAAATAATTTAAAGAAGAAAATAACTTTCAGAAAAATTGTAAAGCAAATTATTTTTCCTTGGCTGTTATTTAAGGAGCAATTTTTTCAACAAGGGGGTGTATCCCATGTATTTAAAAGGTCAGTTTACCAGAGTTTTCATCACTCTAGCATCGAAGCAGCCAGGAGGAACATCAAAATGCAAGTCTAAGCCTGATGAAGGTTAAGATAAACCGAAACGTAGCGCCAAATAGACTTGCAACAAAGAGCTCAAAGTGTTAACCAAGGGGAGGGATGTTTTTCAGAGCTACAGGGGAGATTTGAGGGGTCTGGGACTGATAAAGTCGTGGTAGGCCCGTGCATAACGTTGGTTCTAGTCCTGCAGGGACCCGAGTTTCCCTACCCTATCCCCCATCCCACCCTATCCCCAAAGTTCCCTTGCCTTGGACCCTGCCCCCGGACCGTTTCCCTAATTGTCTTAACCCCTACCCCCCTTTTTCCCTAAACCTAACCCCACTTGGGTTCTTTGTGGGGCAATGGAACCACGGTCATTTCCCTAAACCTAACCCAGCCAGTGCCACCCGATGGAGTTGAACTCGGATCTTCTCTTTGTCTTCCACCAGCCTGAAAACAACAAAATTAAGTCAATGAAAAATACTTACCTGCTGCACTTACCTGTCCTGATGGTCAAAAATCCTGAAACAAGGTAAAAAAAGAACCATAAAAATTATGGGACAATTTTTGGTAAGTTGAAATGAAGTAAAAAACTCTGTCCAGATGGTCAAAAATCCTGAAGAAAGGAAATAAGAACCATAAACACATGAAAAAAATCATGGGACAATTTTTGGAAACTTGGAAAAAGTTTAATAATTACCTGGTGCACTTATTTTCTGAAGTTAAATAATTTAAAGAAGAAAATAACTTTCAGAAAAATTGTAAAGCAAATTATTTTTCCTTGGCTGTTATTTAAGGAGCAATTTTTTCAACAAGGGGGTGTATCCCATGTATTTAAAAGGTCAGTTTACCAGAGTTTTCATCACTCTAGCATCGAAGCAGCCAGGAGGAACATCAAAATGCAAGTCTAAGCCTGATGAAGGTTAAGATAAACCGAAACGTAGCGCCAAATAGACTTGCAACAAAGAGCTCAAAGTGTTAACCAAGGGGAGGGATGTTTTTCAGAGCTACAGGGGAGATTTGAGGGGTCTGGGACTGATAAAGTCGTGGTAGGCCCGTGCATAACGTTGGTTCTAGTCCTGCAGGGACCCGAGTTTCCCTACCCTATCCCCCATCCCACCCTATCCCCAAAGTTCCCTTGCCTTGGACCCTGCCCCCGGACCGTTTCCCTAATTGTCTTAACCCCTACCCCCCTTTTTCCCTAAACCTAACCCCACTTGGGTTCTTTGTGGGGCAATGGAACCACGGTCATTTCCCTAAACCTAACCCAGCCAGTGCCACCCGATGGAGTTGAACTCGGATCTTCTCTTTGTCTTCCACCAGCCTGAAAACAACAAAATTAAGTCAATGAAAAATACTTACCTGCTGCACTTACCTGTCCTGATGGTCAAAAATCCTGAAACAAGGTAAAAAAAGAACCATAAAAATTATGGGACAATTTTTGGTAAGTTGAAATGAAGTAAAAAACTCTGTCCAGATGGTCAAAAATCCTGAAGAAAGGAAATAAGAACCATAAACACATGAAAAAAATCATGGGACAATTTTTGGAAACTTGGAAAAAGTTTAATAATTACCTGGTGCACTTATTTTCTGAAGTTAAATAATTTAAAGAAGAAAATAACTTTCAGAAAAATTGTAAAGCAAATTATTTTTCCTTGGCTGTTATTTAAGGAGCAATTTTTTCAACAAGGGGGTGTATCCCATGTATTTAAAAGGTCAGTTTACCAGAGTTTTCATCACTCTAGCATCGAAGCAGCCAGGAGGAACATCAAAATGCAAGTCTAAGCCTGATGAAGGTTAAGATAAACCGAAACGTAGCGCCAAATAGACTTGCAACAAAGAGCTCAAAGTGTTAACCAAGGGGAGGGATGTTTTTCAGAGCTACAGGGGAGATTTGAGGGGTCTGGGACTGATAAAGTCGTGGTAGGCCCGTGCATAACGTTGGTTCTAGTCCTGCAGGGACCCGAGTTTCCCTACCCTATCCCCCATCCCACCCTATCCCCAAAGTTCCCTTGCCTTGGACCCTGCCCCCGGACCGTTTCCCTAATTGTCTTAACCCCTACCCCCCTTTTTCCCTAAACCTAACCCCACTTGGGTTCTTTGTGGGGCAATGGAACCACGGTCATTTCCCTAAACCTAACCCAGCCAGTGCCACCCGATGGAGTTGAACTCGGATCTTCTCTTTGTCTTCCACCAGCCTGAAAACAACAAAATTAAGTCAATGAAAAATACTTACCTGCTGCACTTACCTGTCCTGATGGTCAAAAATCCTGAAACAAGGTAAAAAAAGAACCATAAAAATTATGGGACAATTTTTGGTAAGTTGAAATGAAGTAAAAAACTCTGTCCAGATGGTCAAAAATCCTGAAGAAAGGAAATAAGAACCATAAACACATGAAAAAAATCATGGGACAATTTTTGGAAACTTGGAAAAAGTTTAATAATTACCTGGTGCACTTATTTTCTGAAGTTAAATAATTTAAAGAAGAAAATAACTTTCAGAAAAATTGTAAAGCAAATTATTTTTCCTTGGCTGTTATTTAAGGAGCAATTTTTTCAACAAGGGGGTGTATCCCATGTATTTAAAAGGTCAGTTTACCAGAGTTTTCATCACTCTAGCATCGAAGCAGCCAGGAGGAACATCAAAATGCAAGTCTAAGCCTGATGAAGGTTAAGATAAACCGAAACGTAGCGCCAAATAGACTTGCAACAAAGAGCTCAAAGTGTTAACCAAGGGGAGGGATGTTTTTCAGAGCTACAGGGGAGATTTGAGGGGTCTGGGACTGATAAAGTCGTGGTAGGCCCGTGCATAACGTTGGTTCTAGTCCTGCAGGGACCCGAGTTTCCCTACCCTATCCCCCATCCCACCCTATCCCCAAAGTTCCCTTGCCTTGGACCCTGCCCCCGGACCGTTTCCCTAATTGTCTTAACCCCTACCCCCCTTTTTCCCTAAACCTAACCCCACTTGGGTTCTTTGTGGGGCAATGGAACCACGGTCATTTCCCTAAACCTAACCCAGCCAGTGCCACCCGATGGAGTTGAACTCGGATCTTCTCTTTGTCTTCCACCAGCCTGAAAACAACAAAATTAAGTCAATGAAAAATACTTACCTGCTGCACTTACCTGTCCTGATGGTCAAAAATCCTGAAACAAGGTAAAAAAAGAACCATAAAAATTATGGGACAATTTTTGGTAAGTTGAAATGAAGTAAAAAACTCTGTCCAGATGGTCAAAAATCCTGAAGAAAGGAAATAAGAACCATAAACACATGAAAAAAATCATGGGACAATTTTTGGAAACTTGGAAAAAGTTTAATAATTACCTGGTGCACTTATTTTCTGAAGTTAAATAATTTAAAGAAGAAAATAACTTTCAGAAAAATTGTAAAGCAAATTATTTTTCCTTGGCTGTTATTTAAGGAGCAATTTTTTCAACAAGGGGGTGTATCCCATGTATTTAAAAGGTCAGTTTACCAGAGTTTTCATCACTCTAGCATCGAAGCAGCCAGGAGGAACATCAAAATGCAAGTCTAAGCCTGATGAAGGTTAAGATAAACCGAAACGTAGCGCCAAATAGACTTGCAACAAAGAGCTCAAAGTGTTAACCAAGGGGAGGGATGTTTTTCAGAGCTACAGGGGAGATTTGAGGGGTCTGGGACTGATAAAGTCGTGGTAGGCCCGTGCATAACGTTGGTTCTAGTCCTGCAGGGACCCGAGTTTCCCTACCCTATCCCCCATCCCACCCTATCCCCAAAGTTCCCTTGCCTTGGACCCTGCCCCCGGACCGTTTCCCTAATTGTCTTAACCCCTACCCCCCTTTTTCCCTAAACCTAACCCCACTTGGGTTCTTTGTGGGGCAATGGAACCACGGTCATTTCCCTAAACCTAACCCAGCCAGTGCCACCCGATGGAGTTGAACTCGGATCTTCTCTTTGTCTTCCACCAGCCTGAAAACAACAAAATTAAGTCAATGAAAAATACTTACCTGCTGCACTTACCTGTCCTGATGGTCAAAAATCCTGAAACAAGGTAAAAAAGAACCATAAAAATTATGGGACAATTTTTGGTAAGTTGAAATGAAGTAAAAAACTCTGTCCAGATGGTCAAAAATCCTGAAGAAAGGAAATAAGAACCATAAACACATGAAAAAAATCATGGGACAATTTTTGGAAACTTGGAAAAAGTTTAATAATTACCTGGTGCACTTATTTTCTGAAGTTAAATAATTTAAAGAAGAAAATAACTTTCAGAAAAATTGTAAAGCAAATTATTTTTCCTTGGCTGTTATTTAAGGAGCAATTTTTTCAACAAGGGGGTGTATCCCATGTATTTAAAAGGTCAGTTTACCAGAGTTTTCATCACTCTAGCATCGAAGCAGCCAGGAGGAACATCAAAATGCAAGTCTAAGCCTGATGAAGGTTAAGATAAACCGAAACGTAGCGCCAAATAGACTTGCAACAAAGAGCTCAAAGTGTTAACCAAGGGGAGGGATGTTTTTCAGAGCTACAGGGGAGATTTGAGGGGTCTGGGACTGATAAAGTCGTGGTAGGCCCGTGCATAACGTTGGTTCTAGTCCTGCAGGGACCCGAGTTTCCCTACCCTATCCCCCATCCCACCCTATCCCCAAAGTTCCCTTGCCTTGGACCCTGCCCCCGGACCGTTTCCCTAATTGTCTTAACCCCTACCCCCCTTTTTCCCTAAACCTAACCCCACTTGGGTTCTTTGTGGGGCAATGGAACCACGGTCATTTCCCTAAACCTAACCCAGCCAGTGCCACCCGATGGAGTTGAACTCGGATCTTCTCTTTGTCTTCCACCAGCCTGAAAACAACAAAATTAAGTCAATGAAAAATACTTACCTGCTGCACTTACCTGTCCTGATGGTCAAAAATCCTGAAACAAGGTAAAAAAAGAACCATAAAAATTATGGGACAATTTTTGGTAAGTTGAAATGAAGTAAAAAACTCTGTCCAGATGGTCAAAAATCCTGAAGAAAGGAAATAAGAACCATAAACACATGAAAAAAATCATGGGACAATTTTTGGAAACTTGGAAAAAGTTTAATAATTACCTGGTGCACTTATTTTCTGAAGTTAAATAATTTAAAGAAGAAAATAACTTTCAGAAAAATTGTAAAGCAAATTATTTTTCCTTGGCTGTTATTTAAGGAGCAATTTTTTCAACAAGGGGGTGTATCCCATGTATTTAAAAGGTCAGTTTACCAGAGTTTTCATCACTCTAGCATCGAAGCAGCCAGGAGGAACATCAAAATGCAAGTCTAAGCCTGATGAAGGTTAAGATAAACCGAAACGTAGCGCCAAATAGACTTGCAACAAAGAGCTCAAAGTGTTAACCAAGGGGAGGGATGTTTTTCAGAGCTACAGGGGAGATTTGAGGGGTCTGGGACTGATAAAGTCGTGGTAGGCCCGTGCATAACGTTGGTTCTAGTCCTGCAGGGACCCGAGTTTCCCTACCCTATCCCCCATCCCACCCTATCCCCAAAGTTCCCTTGCCTTGGACCCTGCCCCCGGACCGTTTCCCTAATTGTCTTAACCCCTACCCCCCTTTTTCCCTAAACCTAACCCCACTTGGGTTCTTTGTGGGGCAATGGAACCACGGTCATTTCCCTAAACCTAACCCAGCCAGTGCCACCCGATGGAGTTGAACTCGGATCTTCTCTTTGTCTTCCACCAGCCTGAAAACAACAAAATTAAGTCAATGAAAAATACTTACCTGCTGCACTTACCTGTCCTGATGGTCAAAAATCCTGAAACAAGGTAAAAAAGAACCATAAAAATTATGGGACAATTTTTGGTAAGTTGAAATGAAGTAAAAAACTCTGTCCAGATGGTCAAAAATCCTGAAGAAAGGAAATAAGAACCATAAACACATGAAAAAAATCATGGGACAATTTTTGGAAACTTGGAAAAAGTTTAATAATTACCTGGTGCACTTATTTTCTGAAGTTAAATAATTTAAAGAAGAAAATAACTTTCAGAAAAATTGTAAAGCAAATTATTTTTCCTTGGCTGTTATTTAAGGAGCAATTTTTTCAACAAGGGGGTGTATCCCATGTATTTAAAAGGTCAGTTTACCAGAGTTTTCATCACTCTAGCATCGAAGCAGCCAGGAGGAACATCAAAATGCAAGTCTAAGCCTGATGAAGGTTAAGATAAACCGAAACGTAGCGCCAAATAGACTTGCAACAAAGAGCTCAAAGTGTTAACCAAGGGGAGGGATGTTTTTCAGAGCTACAGGGGAGATTTGAGGGGTCTGGGACTGATAAAGTCGTGGTAGGCCCGTGCATAACGTTGGTTCTAGTCCTGCAGGGACCCGAGTTTCCCTACCCTATCCCCCATCCCACCCTATCCCCAAAGTTCCCTTGCCTTGGACCCTGCCCCCGGACCGTTTCCCTAATTGTCTTAACCCCTACCCCCCTTTTTCCCTAAACCTAACCCCACTTGGGTTCTTTGTGGGGCAATGGAACCACGGTCATTTCCCTAAACCTAACCCAGCCAGTGCCACCCGATGGAGTTGAACTCGGATCTTCTCTTTGTCTTCCACCAGCCTGAAAACAACAAAATTAAGTCAATGAAAAATACTTACCTGCTGCACTTACCTGTCCTGATGGTCAAAAATCCTGAAACAAGGTAAAAAAGAACCATAAAAATTATGGGACAATTTTTGGTAAGTTGAAATGAAGTAAAAAACTCTGTCCAGATGGTCAAAAATCCTGAAGAAAGGAAATAAGAACCATAAACACATGAAAAAAATCATGGGACAATTTTTGGAAACTTGGAAAAAGTTTAATAATTACCTGGTGCACTTATTTTCTGAAGTTAAATAATTTAAAGAAGAAAATAACTTTCAGAAAAATTGTAAAGCAAATTATTTTTCCTTGGCTGTTATTTAAGGAGCAATTTTTTCAACAAGGGGGTGTATCCCATGTATTTAAAAGGTCAGTTTACCAGAGTTTTCATCACTCTAGCATCGAAGCAGCCAGGAGGAACATCAAAATGCAAGTCTAAGCCTGATGAAGGTTAAGATAAACCGAAACGTAGCGCCAAATAGACTTGCAACAAAGAGCTCAAAGTGTTAACCAAGGGGAGGGATGTTTTTCAGAGCTACAGGGGAGATTTGAGGGGTCTGGGACTGATAAAGTCGTGGTAGGCCCGTGCATAACGTTGGTTCTAGTCCTGCAGGGACCCGAGTTTCCCTACCCTATCCCCCATCCCACCCTATCCCCAAAGTTCCCTTGCCTTGGACCCTGCCCCCGGACCGTTTCCCTAATTGTCTTAACCCCTACCCCCCTTTTTCCCTAAACCTAACCCCACTTGGGTTCTTTGTGGGGCAATGGAACCACGGTCATTTCCCTAAACCTAACCCAGCCAGTGCCACCCGATGGAGTTGAACTCGGATCTTCTCTTTGTCTTCCACCAGCCTGAAAACAACAAAATTAAGTCAATGAAAAATACTTACCTGCTGCACTTACCTGTCCTGATGGTCAAAAATCCTGAAACAAGGTAAAAAAGAACCATAAAAATTATGGGACAATTTTTGGTAAGTTGAAATGAAGTAAAAAACTCTGTCCAGATGGTCAAAAATCCTGAAGAAAGGAAATAAGAACCATAAACACATGAAAAAAATCATGGGACAATTTTTGGAAACTTGGAAAAAGTTTAATAATTACCTGGTGCACTTATTTTCTGAAGTTAAATAATTTAAAGAAGAAAATAACTTTCAGAAAAATTGTAAAGCAAATTATTTTTCCTTGGCTGTTATTTAAGGAGCAATTTTTTCAACAAGGGGGTGTATCCCATGTATTTAAAAGGTCAGTTTACCAGAGTTTTCATCACTCTAGCATCGAAGCAGCCAGGAGGAACATCAAAATGCAAGTCTAAGCCTGATGAAGGTTAAGATAAACCGAAACGTAGCGCCAAATAGACTTGCAACAAAGAGCTCAAAGTGTTAACCAAGGGGAGGGATGTTTTTCAGAGCTACAGGGGAGATTTGAGGGGTCTGGGACTGATAAAGTCGTGGTAGGCCCGTGCATAACGTTGGTTCTAGTCCTGCAGGGACCCGAGTTTCCCTACCCTATCCCCCATCCCACCCTATCCCCAAAGTTCCCTTGCCTTGGACCCTGCCCCCGGACCGTTTCCCTAATTGTCTTAACCCCTACCCCCCTTTTTCCCTAAACCTAACCCCACTTGGGTTCTTTGTGGGGCAATGGAACCACGGTCATTTCCCTAAACCTAACCCAGCCAGTGCCACCCGATGGAGTTGAACTCGGATCTTCTCTTTGTCTTCCACCAGCCTGAAAACAACAAAATTAAGTCAATGAAAAATACTTACCTGCTGCACTTACCTGTCCTGATGGTCAAAAATCCTGAAACAAGGTAAAAAAAGAACCATAAAAATTATGGGACAATTTTTGGTAAGTTGAAATGAAGTAAAAAACTCTGTCCAGATGGTCAAAAATCCTGAAGAAAGGAAATAAGAACCATAAACACATGAAAAAAATCATGGGACAATTTTTGGAAACTTGGAAAAAGTTTAATAATTACCTGTGCACTTATTTT
>JAMASW010000075.1:10000-33907 GCA_030522415.1 Channallabes apus | reverse complement strand
CTGGGAAAAGGGGGCGGGGCAGACAGAGAGAGGGGGGGGGGATTAAAGCGCCCCCACTGGAGTGTGTTTGGTAGTGCAGCACTAATCACACACATCTCAGTGTAGAGATCTTACATACTACAGTACTGATACACACATGGTTGATCTACACCCCGCCCCCTCAGGAAGAGGCTTTTCTTGAGAGAGAACAACCCTAGTGCATTCTGGGTAAGAGCTGTACCTGTGCACTCTGGGTAATGTCCTCCCTCTGCTGGGGTGTAAGATGGGCGCTCGCATCCACACCCGCCCTCTCACACGGGTCAGAAATACCAGGACCATCTGCGCGCGCACACACACACACACACACACACACACACACACACACACAGAAACACACGAGCAGACAGAGATATCTGTGAGTCTCCTCTACATAAGTGTGTAGATCTGTACTGTCTGCCAGGTGTGTGCGTGCGTGTGCCAGGTGTGTGTGTGTATATATATGTGTGTGTGTGTGTGTGTGTGTGTGTGTGTGTGTGTGCGCGCTCATAAAACACAACACTAACAGTTTGATCTGATCTTCATATTTCTGCAGCGTCTAAAATCATTAGTGTTAATTTTGTCAGTTATTTTACATTTTAGTCCCAGGATTAACGTCCCTGTTAGTTATCATATTTCGTCTTATCCTTTTTTTGTTAAGTCTAGTTATAGTCAATGAAAATGTAAAATTTTTGCAATAATATTATTATTAATCATCGCATCTGATGTTTTTAGCTAATTATATTTATTTAAGATCACAACAACTGCTGCATGTGCACATTTATTAACTACAAAACAGTAGGAGCAGTACGAACAATATGGTGTTCATGACAATAAAGTTTATATCGCTGTATAAACACTGACAATACAGTGTTTATACAGTGTTTACTGACACACAGCTACAGTATACGTCTCAACAAAACCTGATGAGAAAAACCATCTTACTAAAGTTGAGCAATGTGTGCAGGACATAAGAAATTGGATGCTAATTAACTTCCTTCTGCTTAATCCGGATAAGACAGAAGTTCTAGTCATAGGACCGCATACAGCTAGAAGTAAAATCTTAGATCACACCGTAACTTTAGATGGCCTTTCTGTTCCGTCAAGTGCAACAGTAAAAGACCTCGGCGTGATTATAGATTCCAGCCTTTCATTTGAAGCTCATGTAGATAATATCACCAGGATAGCATTCTTTCACCTTAGAAATATCGCCAAAATAAGAAATATATTGTCGCTAAATGATGCAGAAAAACTAGTTCATGCTTTTATCACTTCTAGGTTGGACTATTGTAATGCCTTACTGTCTGGTTGTTCAGTTAGGTGCATAAACAAGCTTCAGCTAGTCCAGAATGCAGCAGCGAGAGTCCTCACTAGAACCAGAAGATATGAGCACATCACCCCTATCCTATCTTCACTACATTGGCTCCCTGTGAAATTTCGCATTGATTTTAAAATACGACTCTTGACATAGAAGGCATTAAATGGTCTCGCGCCGCAGTATCTGAGCGAACTGCTAGTGTCTTACGATCCGCCACGCCTACTTCGGTCAAAGGATGCAGGCTGCTTATCTGTACCGCGTATTATGAAAACTACAGCTGGGGGCGGAGCTTTTTCTTACAAAGCCCCAAAATTATGGAATAGTCTTCCAAATAGTGTTCGGGACTCAGACACAGTCTCAGTGTTTAAGTCTAGGCTCAAAACCTATTTATTTAGCCAAGCATTTTTATAAATAGATTTGCCATAAGGTAAAGGAGCAGATCTGGGGGACTCATGGACGTAGAGTATTATGGTGAACTGGTATGTTTAGATGCTGTCTTCCTCAGTCTCATTTGATCACTCAGGTTTGTTGACGGTGAGGTGATTGTTTGCTTTACATCTCAGGGAGCCCTCATGTTTGTGTTTCCTTCTGGCTCCTCCCTTTTAGTTATGATGTCATAGTTAGTCCTGTCGGAGTCCCTGCTTGCACTCTACAGTAAATATACATTCACATTAGACATTGTGACTGTGACCATACCTAATTGCAATTTCTCCTCCTCTTCTCTTTCTCCCCCTCTTTCTCTTTCCTCTCTCCCCCTGTCTCCCCCTTTCACTCTTTCTCTCTCTCTCTCTGTCGAGCTACACATGTGGTTCCTGAGCTGCCAGTGATCCAGACTCCCTCTGCCCTCCGGACCTGTCTGATCCATCCTGGTGCCCGGTTTCTGGTTGGAGGTCTCATCGCATGGATGCCCCGTGTGTCTCTTTAGGATGCGTCTGGTGTCTGGGGATGATTCTCTATACTTAGAAGATGGTTCTGGCCTCGACTGGTGTGGTCAGCTGTTTCTCTGAGGACTTGACAATTCGATAGTTCAGGACTGGAACTTTCTACAAGTCTATCTGAGTCTCCAATAACTACTGGACTCCATTTTACATCAACTATTATAACATCAATTAACATCAACTATTATAGCTGAACCTAACACTTAACACTGTATAAATGCAGATCATTTCCTGCTACCTGTTTCACCCAGATGAGGATGGGTTCCCTGTCGAGTCTGGTTCCTCTCAAGGTTTCTTCCTATTACCGTCTCAGGGAGTTTTTCCTTGCCACTGTCGCCCTCGGGCTTGCTCACCAGGGACTATCTGAACATTTTGATTCATACACATTCACATTCCATACACACACACACACACAGGCAGACACACACACACACAGGCAGACACACACACGCAGACAGACAGACACACGCAGACAGACAGACACGCAGACAGACACACGCAGACAGACACACACACTCTCTGGTCCTCACACTCTTTAATAAACACTTGCTAACTCCACTGCTAACACTCTCTACATGCAAGTCAATTTGGGACAAAACGTTCCTGAAGAGGGAAAAAAAAACACACACTCTCCCTCACACACACACACACACTCTCCCTCACACACACACACACACTCTCCCTCACACACACACACACACCACATACTTGTTTTTCCTACATCGTGAGGACTACCAGACTAGGTGGTGAACCATGGGGACAGCAGTTTTCTAAATGTAATAGCAGCATAATTAAGGCATGGTTATAACTTACAATTTTTTGCAATCCCAAAAATCTACTTCAGTATCAAAATCTCTTAAATTTATAAAGTTCAGTTTTTGTCAGGTTTTCTGTACTGGTGGGGACTTTGCTATTGTGTCTTATTAAAAGCATCCACCAGGAGGCATTGTTAAACATTTACCTCTTTACCACATTAGTTTTAAATAAAAACTATAATTGCTGTCTGACAGTTGTATCCCTCTACCAACAAATGAAGTTGCAGTTTACATACATTTTTGTCCAGAATCAGTTTAAAATCAGTGCATCCAAGAGTCCAAGTGGACACTGCCAAATTTGAACAGATTCCCTCAAAGGATTACTGGGGTATTGCATTCACAAGAAATGGACAGACATACAATCTGCAAACGTATACATGCCTCTGGCCTTGAGCTATAGTACATGTACGACAGTGGATGTATATTCAACATCGTTTATTTTCTTTGGTCCACAACAATTGTGTATCTATGTATACATACATATATGGCAAGAGTACAGATGTGGCAGGAGTCAAAGAACACTCCACAATTTCCTTCTAGTACAAAAGTGAAACACCTCCACTAAAAAAAATAAACTAAGTTTTTAAACCTTATTTGTTGCTGCTGATTTTGAGAACATAATTTTTCTTAGTCCAGATTTTGGGCCGGGGGGTGAGTCCATAATACAGCAGCATTTATTTTTCCATTATATTATAGATTTTAAATAATCTACATCTGCCAAAATAAACAATAATAAAAAAAAAAAATCAGCAAATTAAGCTGTAAAAGAAATTCTATAAAAGTTCAATATCTTCCCCTGAATTGTAGTATAGTAAAGGTAACACAAAATGGAAATACTCCAACAAAGAACAGTTGCCTCAAAATTGTACTCAAGTGCAGCACAAACCAAATACACATTGCTTATGTATGTTTGATACCTGGACCAATGTGCAAAATACATTGAAACAAAATTCACTGCATCACGTGTAGCCTAATATTGTTCACTACTGTATATGCACACTCGGGGTGCATGCAGTGTGGAGAATAGTATTATTGTGTAGGCATACATGGTCACTGCACCATAAGTTAAGCTAGTGTAACGATGGAGAGAAACTACAGACACCACTAACTTTGCAGTCTCCTACATTAAATCTAACAGCTAGATGAAAATTATCCTCACCTCACATGGAGTTGGCTTAACTTCTAAAGGATAGAACAATTGTTTCATCAAATGCACACTCACCATCACACATGAAAACATGAACAAGAACATGATGAGAAGAACATAAGACCATACCAGTCAAGGATCCAGCGAAACTTTAGTGGACTCATTGTTGGACAGATGACTCAAGACACACACTGCCCAGCTGAAAATACTACAGTCCAACAGCCTAAATTTTAAGAGTCAAAATCTGGTGTACAACTTTCAGAAGATTATCAGCTCCATATCGGTGTCCAGTAATCAATATAACTCACCCATACTGCTTATTTTACCTACCCTTCCAAACTCAAGATAATTCAGTTTTATTTAAAATAACTTGCGCAGTGATAAAAGATTAAACAGGTACAATTTTTGATGTCTCGGCAACAGTGCAGAAACGTCAACGCTTACCTTACCTTATTTTCACAGAATCGCACTTTAAAGCATCAATGCGGTTTTTCACGTAAAATTTCACCCCCTCCCAACTCCGCCCTTTAAGTGCTATTGGTGAAGTTTGAATGCATTCGAGACACTGGGCTTTCCCAGGAACTTTCCCAGAGCTGATGTAGTCCATGAGCGTCCTCTCCACTGCCTGGATTTCTTCTTTGGTCCACTTTCTCCTCTTGGTTTGTGATGACTCTGAGAAAAAGGAGACAAGTCAATTAATGTCCTTAAAAAGGAGGAACACAAGATTTTTGTGTAGTTACATGTTTTGTAATAAGGCTAAAAAAATGACAACATTTCAAGTACAGTACACAAAACTTTAACAACTAATTGAATGACCTATAATACCACTACCAGACATATTTGGAGCAAAAGAGTCAATACCACGAATAGAGACAGCAGCAGAAATATAGGTGGAAGGTGCAGAAATATCAGTGGACATGAGGTTTAGACTAGAATCAGGAATAACAGCAATAGCCGTACTAAATGCAACAATTGTAGCACTGCTATTAGTCAGTTTTAGTTGCTAGACTGAAGATTTCTGTGTTTCGCCATGCTATCCTAGGTGGTTGCTTTAGCATACTGTACCTAGTATCTGGTCACATGCACTAAGGGACTGCTAGGACACACTAGATGGTTGTTAGGTTACAACAGTTTGTTGATTTTTTCGAAGCGAGTGATGGGATGATGTCACGAGCCTTCATTCGTGTGTTCAGTGTCACTCTTATGGATTCCAGACAGCAGAAACCCACTCATAAGTCACTAGAGAAAACTTAACAGCTTACCTTTTGTTGTGTGTAACTCGCCAGACTCCTCAATGACCAGCGACATCTCTGTATCTGACCTTCCTATTAAAACAGGTGAACAAAATTGAGAAGGACTTTGAATATACTGTACAGTGGTGTGAAAAAGTGTTTTCCCCTTTACTGATTTCTTTGCATGTTTGCCACAGCGACCATGCAAAGAAATCAGTGAAAACAATAGTTTTATTAGTTTGGATTAGTTTAATTTCCATCAAACAAATTTAAATATTAGTCAAAGATAACAAGTAAACACATCACGCAGTTTTTATTATCAAGGGAAAACTGGTTTATCACACCTGAGTTCAATTTCTCTAGGCACACCCAGGCTTGAAAAATAAATCACTTAAATAGGACCTGCTTGACAAAGTAAAGTAGACCAAGAGAGTCTCAAAATATAGACATCATGCCGAGAAATTCAAAAACAAATCCAACAACTCATCCAAGAGCTCACAAAAGATCCCACAACAACATTCAAAGAACTGCAGGCCTCACTTGCCTCACTTAAGACGGGTGTTCATGACCATAAGAAAGAGACTGGGGGCAAAAATGGTTGGAGTTCCAAGACGAAAACCACTGCTAAGCAAAAGGAACATAGAGGCTCATCTCAGTTTTGCCAGAAAACATCTTGATAATTCCCAAAAATTTGGGGTAAATACTCGGGGGACACACCTTACAAAAAGTTAAACTTTTGTCTCGTCAGTCCACAATTATGTCTGGTGTAAAAGTAACACAGCATTTCAGAAAAAAGATCATACCAACAGTAAAATATGGTGGTGGTAGTGTGATGACCTGGGACTGTTCTAGTTGCTGCTTCAGGACCTGGAAGGCTTGCTGTGATAGATGGAACCATGAATTCTACTGTCTACCAAAAAATCCTGAAGGAGAATGTCCGGCCATCTGTTCGTCAACTCAAGCTGAAGCGATCTTGGGTGCTGCAGCAGGACAATGACCCAAAACACACCAGCAAATCCACCTCTGAATGGCTGAAGAAAAACAAAATGAAGACTTTGGAGTGGCCTAGTCAAAGTCCTGACCTGAATCCTATTGAGATGTTGTGGCATGACCTTAAAAAGGCGGTTCATGCTAGAAAACCCTCAAATAAAGCTGAATTACAACAATTCTGCAAAGATGAGTGGACCAGTGTTCCTCCACAGCGCTGTAACAGACTCATTGAATGTTATCGAAAAAACTTGATTGCAGTTGTTGCTGCTAAGGGTGGCCCAACCAGTTATTAGGTTTAGGGGGCAAATACTTTCACACAGGGCTACGTAGTTTTGGATTTTGTTTTCCCTTAATAATAAAAGCTGCATGATGTGTTTACTCGTGTTATCTTTGACTAATATTTAAATTAGTTTGATGATCTGAAACATTAAAAGTGTGAAACATGCAAAAATATAAGAAATCAGTAAAGGAGCAAACACTTTCACACCACTGTATGCCTACTGTCTGGTGAATTTGGGAACCAGGCAGTTGTGGTATAGTGTCTTTAAACCACAGGAACAATATTAGGGACTAAATAAAATTAAAATAAAAAGAATCCAAATAATAAAGGCAAGCAATGGCACTGTACATTGTGCGCTCTCTTTACAAGTGAAAACATTTCCATAATCATCATTTTTCTTTCCACATACTAGAAATATTATTAATTTTGGTTGGATGGGATATTTGTTTCGTCCAACTTCAGGAGTAGACTTCCTTTTCCCCCTTGACTTGCCTATATGGCTATTATTACTACTACTAATATCGTCTACTAATGTCAGTGGCTGATCTAGATCAATGCTGCAATAATTTGTTCTTTGTTCTTGTTTAGACCAGTCACAGTTACTTGAGATACAAGTCCAATGTAAGTGCACTGAGAATAATGTCAAAACCAGAGACAAATGCCTTGTATGTGTACACATACAATAAATTAAGCTGAGCCCAATGACTGTTATTACTGTGCTTGTCAAAGGTACAGTATGTATTTTCTTGCATATACAGTATATTGTCATTATTTTTGGTTTGCTTGCTGAAATCAAAACACCATGGTTGCAATGGTAAAACATCCTAGTGTTGCAGTATTCTCAGTGGTAAATGAAGTAATCATATCCTTTACTTAAGTAAAGTTCTATGATTATATTACATACCTGATGCTTGTGTACATGAAAGTGAGGTTGAAGATGCAGCATCCAACTCACTCATGTGATCCTCATCTTCAGTATCTGATGCAGCTAAATTCTCTGGAAACAATAGCAACCACATGGAGAAAAACATTAGAACATGAGCATTGTTAAGAAAGCAACATCACATTAAAGGGTGTAGGGCAAGAGTGTGGAGCTAGAGTTGGGGAAGTGTGTGTGTGTGTACTTTTATAAAAGCACTGTTAGAACAAAGTGTTATATACCCTCTGATGCATTATTTGAACAATAATTCACTACCAGAAGGTATATACTACTATGATAATGGCAAAAATTGACCGACCATTATAGTCATTAAAACAGTAGGTGCTTGGAGGTCTAAACCGTTGACCAGAGGGTAAACTGTATATACATGTGTGTGTACATTATTTACACAGGCCTGTTTTAACTTCTGGATCAATGTTGGTCTCATCAAGATTCTTTCCTTTAAATTCAGACAGCTGTCCTCGTTCCAGGGCCATAAGAACTTTATTTATCTTCACCAGATGGAATGTGCCTTTGTATGTTCAGGTACTGGTGCATCTTCTTCACATCTCAAGGAAGTAGTTGGGGAGCATTCAACTTTGCCTCACTCAAATTCCTGACGTTGGATCACTCACTCCATTTAGTGTCACAGATTTGCTTGAACATGAGCACATTGTGAATGGCACTCTCATTACTACAGATCATTGCTTCACATTCTATAACACCAGTTTTGTAGTAATTTTAGTATGTATTTTTACAGTGCATTCACACTGTCTACAACTGGCTCAGTATATTTACATAGAGCTTGTTTTTAAACCTTTGACATTCCTGCAGAGCTGACATCTTTGCATGTGACTCCATAGTGACCTCTTCTTAATGTAAGCGTCACAGTTTATACAATACATGTAATCGTTGGCTGTTACAGGTATATTAGCTCGTTGACAGGGTATTAACATTCCCTTTCCTTCTTTAAGCACCCGATTATTATGAGCACGATTCCCTTGATTTCTCAAAAATCTCAACTGTATTCTTCGCTCTTTAGACCCTACCGGACATGCAACTGCTTTAGCCACTTCTGGCTTATCTTTGTGGTTTGATTCCAAATGGCGTGGCAATTTGCTGAAAGGCTTAGAGCAAAACATACAGTAGTCCATTTTGTTGTACAGTCTATCGCCATGTTCTTTCTTCATCGTCATCACTCTCACATCAGAACTATCAGGTGAGGAGTCATTTCTGGTGCCATGTGCATCAGGTGAAGAGGAATCTAATGTCATTTGCATGAAGTGAGCAGGAGTCTCTGGTGTCATTTGCATCAAGTGAAGAGTCGCTTCTGGTGCCATTTGCATCAAGTGAAGAGGAATCTCTGGTGTCATTTGCATCAGGTGAAGAGTCGCTTCTGGTGCCATTTGCATCAGGTGAAGAGTCGCTTCTGGTGCCATTTGCATCAAGTGAAGAGGAATCTCTGGTGCCATTTGCATCAGGTGAGAAGGAGTTTCAGGTGCTATTTGCATCAGGTGAGGAGGAGTCTCTGCTGCCATTTGCATCAAGTGAGCAGGAGTCTCTGGTGCCATTTGCATCAGATGAGTCGTTTCTGGTGCCATCTGCATCAGTTGAGCAGGAGTCTCTGCTGCCATTTGCATCAGGTGAGGAGGAATCTCTGGTGCCATTTGCATCAGATGAGGAGGAATCTCTGGTGCCATTTGCATCAGATGAGGAGGAATCTCTGGTGCCATTTGCATCAGTTGAGGAGGAGTCTTTGCTGCCATTTGCTTAAAGTGAAGAAGAGTCTCTGCTGCCATTTGCATCAGATGATCAGGAGGCTCTGCTGCCATTTGCTTCTTCAGGTGAGGAGGAGGCTCTGCTCCCATTTGCATCAGGTGAGGAGGAATCTCTGGTGCCATTTGCATCAGGTGAGGAGGAATCTCTGGTGCCATTTGCATCAGATGAGTCGTTTCTGGTGCCATTTGCATCAGTTGAGGAGGAGTCTTTGCTGCCATTTGCTTAAAGTGAAGAAGAGTCTCTGCTGCCATTTGCATCAGATGATCAGGAGGCTCTGCTGCCATTTGCTTCAGATGATCAGGAGGCTCTGCTGCCATTTGCTTCAGGTGAGCAGGAGGCTCTGCTGCCATTTGCTTCAGGTGAGGAGGAGTCTCTGCTGCCATTTGCATCAGGTGAGGAGGAATCTCTGGTGCCATTTGCATCAGATGAGTCGTTTCTGGTGCCATTTGCATCAGTTGAGGAGGAGTCTTTGCTGCCATTTGCATCAGGTGAGGAGGAATCTCTGGTGCCATTTGCATCAGATGAGTCGTTTCTGGTGCCATTTGCATCAGTTGAGGAGGAGTCTTTGCTGCCATTTGCTTAAAGTGAAGACGAGTCTCTGCTGCCATTTGCATCAGATGATCAGGAGGCTCTGCTGCCATTTGCTTCTTCAGGTGAGGAGGAGGCTCTGCTGCCATTTGCTTCAGGTGAGCAGGAGGCTCTGGTGCCATTTGCATCAGTTGAGGAGGAATCTTTGCTGCCATTTGCTTCAAGTGAAGAAGAGTCTCTGCTGCCATTTGCATCAGATGAGGAGGAGGCTCTGCTGCCATTTGCTTTAGGTGAGGAGGAATCTCTGGTGCCAGAAGTAGCAGATATACATCTCAATATCAACTGATTTGGGATAAACGCCTTCAGTATTGTTTTACAGTGTAGAAAGAAATTAACATCAGGAACGACCATGGAGTTAAGACAGTGATCCCAAACTTTTCAGCGTTAGTGTACAGTACTTACTGCCTTACTGTAACAACCAACATAATGTATATTTTGTTCTTCGGCATCTCTTGCAAAATATACTTTAATCTAGCTAATAACCAAAGTAGCATGTACCTGCATAAATGTTACACTAATGGATCATGTAGCTATAACGTTAATACTGCTATCCCTTAACCAAATTCTTATTTCAACTTAAACAAAGGCATATTTCATTTCATTTAGGATTCTGTATTTACTTAATTGCATCTGTAACTTCACAAACCTTGAAAGCCTGTGCGAGCCTCTCCACCTCACAAACTAACTGCAACGTTTTGGGCTTTGGTGGAACGTGACTACAACTGAAGCCATACTGTACTTACTACTGATTGACATTATGTTTACTAATGTCACACACAAAAGCATGTAATGACAGGAAAATAGTTCTGTACATTATTATACTATTATACTAAGTACATTATTAAAAGTTTTAGTACAACTAACCTTTGTATTCATCTTTTAAACTCTTCTCAGAACGTTGCCGACACAAATTATGATGTGTTCGGAGTCTCTCAAGGCGACTCATCAGTGCCGACTTTGAGCCTGCAAACAAAGAAAGCAGAGTTTAAAAATGTTCACTTCTGTGAAGTCAAATCCCCTGTATTTCTAAACTATTATTAACTTCATCTTATGTTGGATAAGAGAGTAGAGAGACAGAAAGGACTGAACAGAAAGAGGGAATGACAAACATCAAAGGGGACAGGCATGAAGTCAATCCTTGCTGCTGTGACAAGAGACAACAGACAACGTTCTTTTAGCACATGCAGGTGGAAAGGCATGACTTTAGCGTTTGACTCAATCTTTATAGTAGATATGTTGGAGTCTAACCAGTAAAGCTTCAACATGACACGAGTTCATATTAATACAGCAATAAAATTACTCCTAAATATAACTACAAACAAACTGACTGTGTTTACCTACAGTGATGGTGATGTGTCCACTGAAACTGTTAAAGACATCTGTATTTGCACTGCAAGATGCAGTTCTACCTCATTGACAATCTGTGACCAGTTATTAACTTATACACACTTTGTTAATGACACTCAGTGAATCAGACTGACAACAATTAGTGATAGTCTATCTAGTTGCAAGCTGTAGATAAAAACAGACACGAGAAAGCTAGTGACTGGTCATTTTGTGGTTGTAGTAGAACTCCACAGAAAAGTTAAATCACTGCAGATGGTAGTGGCATGAGGGGCGGTAGAGAATTTCTGACACCTTCCCTGGGAAACACTGCACCAGAAATACGGTCTAATGCAGGACAAGCACGAAGCCGTG
Source organism: Channallabes apus (assembly GCA_030522415.1). Taxonomy (NCBI): domain Eukaryota; kingdom Metazoa; phylum Chordata; class Actinopteri; order Siluriformes; family Clariidae; genus Channallabes; species Channallabes apus. The sequence continues at coordinate 22,188 of JAMASW010000075.1, read as the reverse complement.
ATAAACACCTTAATAAGGTGCAGCCCCTTTTAAAACCTTTAACTGAACAATTTTTCTCTCTGAATGATTTCTATTAGTGTTATTTGAACTGAACACACAGGTCACTCTTGAACACAGAATCCCCATTTCACATACACTCACCTGCACCTGTCACTTGTGCAGCATTGGACTGTTCAGTACCTCAGCCCAGCAATAAAGAACTGTAAAAGTATGTCACTTTACTGTTCCACTTTGCACCATATCGGCCTTCTGTCATGTTATCTGTCCCTTTTTGCATTTGTCTTACCACTGTCTTAGTCTGTGTTATTTAACTTTTTTTGTACTTAGTGTTGTTTGTAAGGGGACAGAGAATAACAATTTCAATTCTCTATATGTACACATAGCATAATCGACAATAAAGTTGACTACTGAAAGCAATGAACATGCTCCATTTCTATACTGAAGGGGACATGTCCTAGATGCCTTAGGCTACACCCTGGTCTGGAATTATTATTAAGGTAGAAGGGGAAAACAACCAAATATGGACTACAGGATAGGGTAATATGAAGCCAGCTCCTCTGCAGATATTAATTATGTTCAAAAGTAGTCTAAAAGATTCACCTATGTTTTTTTTTCTTTTGTTTTTTGCAACGTGAAAGGGTATGAGCAGAGGCTGGGTGTTAAAAGACAGACAAAAAGAATCATTGATAGGGACTACATTGGATTTTCTACTTCGGTTGTGCGTTTTTTAATTATTATTATTTCTCTGAAGTTGCATATTTTAGTTTTAAGAAGTCATTACATTTTCATTTAGGCATTTGACAGACGTTCTTATCCAGAGCAACTTACATTTTTATCTCATTACACATCTGAGCAGTTGAGGGTTAAGGGCCTTGCTCAAGGGCCCAACAGTGGCAACTTGGTGGTTGTGGGATTTGAACCTGAGATCTTCTGAACCGTAGTCCAACGCCTTAACCACTGAGCTACTCCTGACCCCGTAACAGTACACTTAGTACAGTACAAACTACTTCGTACAACCCACACAATACAACCTCATTATCATGTGGTTACATCTCCCCTTTCTCACCTGTGCATTCAGCGTCACCACCAGCGGAGTCGATACTTGGCTCATCCTCCTGTCAGCACAAGGGGAAACAGTCAGTCACACTTTAACAACCAGCATTATCACTTCACACTGCATTTCAACTTCCAGTGGATAATTTGGCCGTATATTGATGTAACTGACATTGTGACATGACAGTCTGGGATGCTGAGAATCAGATTTTGGCTGAAACTAAATGCTATTTTCTGGTCTTGAAGCTGCATTATACAGTAAAGAGATCTCCCCCTCCCCCTCCCCCAGCCATGCCGAACCTCTTGACCCAGGTGAAACACACCTGCACTCTGTTTCAGGCAGCACGAGAGTTCGGTATGGCGGGAAATGTTACCAGCGGAAACGCTGCAGTGATGGACAAAATGTCCTTCCGCAGTAACCACGTGATTTGACTGTATTAATAATAAGGAGAAGCGCTACAATATCTACCCACATGAGAAGCTGTGCACGTGCAGAGCCACTAATTAGCTGTAACTCGGCGTCATTGTTAGCTAACGGTAGTGACATTAAACTTCAACATTACAACCTAACCTGCTAATATAATGTGCAAACATGACGCGAGGAAACTTAACAGGACGATACTATATTGTGAGCTCAGTATAAAAAGTGTAAACTTACCATTTCCTGCGGCGCTGCACGAGCTCTCACCTCCATCTCTCAGTTCGGCACGAGCGCCACGCGGAGCCGCAATAAAGTTATAAAGCGCGCGACACACTGCGGGATGCCTTAGGAACAGCCAGCGTGGAAAATTACTGCGCACCCGATAGAGGGGTGGGGGAGGGGGAGGGGTCACGGTGGGGACTTAAAATGTCAGGATCCGTGTAATGAGAATGCATGATGAAACATTACCTGCTAAACTGGAAATGCAATTTCTCAGACTGTTTAAACATGTAAACAAAAAATATATGTAAATAAATGACAAAATGTATATGTAAAACAAACATTTATAATGAAGTTAACATAAAATGGAGATAATTCCTAGGCATGTCTGAATATGTCTTGTAGCTAAGGAAACCAAAATGTTCAATAAGCAGTAACAAAATGATTGACTAAATACATAAATGAATGGAAACAATGCACAGATGGATAGAAAATAATATAAAATAGAAACAACCGTTTCCAAGTAATTTGGATGAACAGAAGAGTATTTTTCCCCTTAGCCTGGTTATATCATGGACCTCGCTTCCTTCGGCCTAAAAAGGAAAAGAACCATCCAGATTGTTCCTAGTGCAAAGTTTAAAAGCCAGCATCTGTGATGGTATGGGGTGTTTTAGTGCCCATGATAAGGGTAACTTGCACATCTGTGAATGCACCACTGATGCTGAAAGTTACATACTGTACAGGTTTTAGAGCAAAAAATGCCACCATCCAAGCGCCGTCCCTGCTCATTTCAGCAAGACATGCCAAGCCCCGTTCTACACATGTTACAACAGCATGGCTTTGTAATAAGAGTGCGGGTACTCTTTTATTAGACTGGTTTGCCTGCAGTCCAGACCTGTCTCCTATTAAAAATGTGTGGAGCATTATGAGGCACGTAATATGGTAGTGCAGATCCCTGACTGTTGAGCAACCTTACAATACATCAAGCAAGAAAGAGAAAGAATTCCATCTACAAAGCTTCAACTATTTAGATTATTGAGTGTTTTTAAAAGGATAGGTGATGTAACACAGGAGTGAAAATGCCCCTGTCCCAGCTCTTTTGGAACAATGCAGGCATCAAATTCAACATGATTAAAATATTTCAAGTGACAACCACATTTCATCAGTTTGAGCTTTACATATCTTGTCTGTGTGGTGTTTTTAAATGAATATGGATCAAAAAGGATTTTCAGGTCATTGTATTCTGTTTAAGGCGGCGCGGTGGTGTAGTGGTTAGCACTGTCGCCTTGCACCTCCAGGGTCTGGGTTCGATTCCCCGGTCAGGCTCGATTCCCGTCTCTGTGTACATGGAGTTTGCATGTTCTCCCCGTGCTTGGTGGGTTTCCCCCGGGTACTCCGGTTTCCTCCCACAGTCCAAAGGTATGCAGGTTAGGCTAATTGGCGTTCCTAAATTGCCCGTAGTGTGTGAGTGTGTGTATGTGTGTGTGCCCTGCAATGGATTGGCACCCTGTCCAGGGTGTACCCCGCCTAGTGCCCGAAGTCTCCTGGGATAGGCTCCAGGTCCCTGCGACCCTGAACACAGGATTAAGCGGTATAGAAAATGAATGAATGAATGTATTCTGTTTTTATTTACATTTTACACAACGTCCAAACTTAATTGGAGTTTGTACATATTAAGTAGGTTGGTTATGGCTTAATCCACTTCTTTACAAAATGGCTTTATCAGCTCAGTTAGCATCAATAAATACTGACTTGCTTATAAAGATAGATAAACAAACACTGGAGTTCCAATACAACCTTTCGATATGGAATATTTTGAGATGGTTCATGTGACAACAAGAGAAAAAATATAATAAAGGATATTCATCTAGAAATCATAGCTTCAATAATTAATAATTCATCAAAGGTCATTTATGATCAAACATAATTACTATGTGAATTGAATTCAATTAAGTTTTTGTTATATAACATCTCAAACAGCAAGAGAGAGTTTCACTCCACCTGGCACAAACATTCACTCTGACTCATGGGTGAACTGTTTAGAATTTGTAGGTCAGAGGTCAAGGTCACAACAACCTCACATACTACATTTATGGCCAGAACTAAATAGTTAATACACTAATTATGGCCACATGTCATAGAAATTTCAAATAGGATGAAATGATTAAAAGTGAAACATTTAATATTCAAACGGTCAAATATCATCTACACTGTGACATTATTATGTTCTGCAAAAACACTTTTCTGGAGTATTTTATCAGATCATTTGTGGGCCTGTGCTCACTAAACAACACCATGCCTTCAGCCTCATTTCAGTAGGGAGTGTTTGCAAAACAATATTTATGTGTATGCAACTCAAATTCCTTGTGGACTCAGAAGATCGCCTGTGCTATTACTGTCCATACACAGATGTACTCACAATGGTTGTATCCACCACATGACTGTTTGGTGGGATAGGCCAAAAGGGTCGACATTTTGTGCAGAATCCTACTCTCCACCACCTGCTCCAAATGTTCCAGTCCCCAGCACAGAGCCAACCTTCCTGATCAGTAATACTGGGCTCACACTTTTTTACTCATCTACTGTAATAATAATAATAATAATAATAATAAGTTTATTTTATATAGCACCTTTCAAGAGACTCAAGGTCGCTTTACAATAACAAAAATGCTTACACATAGAAAGAGACATCTGAAAGACGTCAGAACAGGATATAGATAAACATGAAAACCGGTAGTATATATCTAACACATATTCAAAGAGTGGAAAAACAGGACGAGAAAAGATATGTTTTAAGGTGGGTTTTGAAATCCTGTAATGAAGAAAGATCACGGATGTGTTTGGGAATAGAATTCCAGAGTGTGGGGGCAGAAATGCTAAATACTCGTCCTCCAAATGATGCTAATCTATGACGAGAAATTACCAGTAGACCATCATCTGCAGATAGGAGTGTGCGAGCAGGGGAGTAAGTATGAATAAGATCCGAGATATATGGAGGGGCAAGACCATGGAGTGCTTTGAAGGTGATCAGGAGAATCTTGTATTGGATGCGGGAGCGAATGGGTAGCCAATGAAGTTTGTGTAGGATGGGAGTGACGTGTGAGGATTTCTTTGAATAAGTGAGGACCCTAGCAGCAGAGTTCTGAATGTATTGGAGCTTATTTAATGTTGTATTTGGTAGACCATAAAAAAGAGAATTACAGTAGTCAAGTCGAGAAGAAAAGAAAGCGTGGACCAGTGACTCAGCATCCTTGATGTCTAAGAAGGGCCGTAGACGAGCTATATTACGGAGGTGATAGAAGGCAGATTTAGTAAGTGAAGAAATGTGAGGTAGAAAGGAAAGATGGGAGTCAAAAGTTATACCCAGATTTTTAACGGTGGTGGAAGATCTAACCAAGGTCCCGGAAATGTTAACAGTATCAGTACAGAGAGCTGCAACGGTTTTAGGTGAACCAACAAGTAAAAAATCAGTTTTATCAGTATTGAGCTTGAGAAGGTTATTAGTCATCCAAGCATTTATGTCATCAACACAATCTGAAACGGAGTTAGTGGGAAAGGGATGGTAGTGTCGAAAACTGATATAGAGTTGAGTGTCATCTGCATAACAGTGGAAATTGAAACCATGACGGCGGATGATTTTACCTAGAAGAAGCATGTAGATGATGAACAGTAGTGGGCCAAGAATAGAGCCCTGCGGAACACCATGAGAAACAGGAGCGGTAGAAGATTTAGACTGGCGGATAGTAATATAGTGTTGTCGGTCAGACAGTTAAGAAGCGAACCAGGATAAGGCAGTTCCAGAAATACCAAGAGCAGAGAGTCGTGAGATGAGAATGTTGTGAGAGATAGTATCAAATGCAGAAGAAAGATCTAACAGAATCAAAATGCTAGCAGAAGCCATAAGAAGGTCATTGACAACCTTAAGAAGCGCTGTCTCTGTACTGTGGTGAGGGCGAAAACTGGATTGGAAACATTCATACAGATTATGAGATGACAAATAGGACTGTAGTTGAACAGCAACAACTTTTTCAAGTATTTTTGAGAGTAGCGGAAGATTTGAAATTGGTCGGTAGTTGGCCATATCAACCGGGTCAAGGCCAGGTTTCTTTAAGACTGGTGTGACAGGTGCAGTTTTTAATTCAAGAGGAACAACACCAGTGTTCAAGATTTTAGAAATGAGAAGTGAAATAGACCGTGAAATAACAGGTGCAGAGTATTTAAGCAGGGACGTGGGGGCAGGATCAAGGTTGGTTGGCCGGCAGCATAGAATAGCGTATATCCGAACGGTTAGACCAAATAGAAGGCATAGACGAGGATGTCACACACCGCGATGAGAGATAGTGGCGACCGGAACGATGAACGTAACGCGGCCTCTAGTGATCCCAAGTTCCTTGCAGAGCCTGTATGTAGATCTGTATGTAGATGTACGTATGGTGCAAAACTATTTACTGTATGCTACCCTTATTTTTCACTTCCCCATTTTCATGATAAATCCGATAAAACATACCCAAAATAATAAGGCTGAAGATTTTAAGTTATAAGGGCTACATAAAAAAAAATAAAAATAAAAAAAAACTGTAAATGAGCTTTCTGCATTGTAATATATAAGGCTATGGCCAGGAGGACTGCAAAATCTCTATGTGGATATCACACAATGGGACATGGTAGTAAGTGACTATATGGATGATTAAAAATGTGTGATAGCCTATTTTATATTGTTTATATATTTAACTTCTGATCCTGCTCAGTCAAACTGTTCCTGTGAGCTCCACTCTAAGCTGCAGGCTCTGGCTGCACTGAGCGACTGCTCTGCTCTATGCTCTGCTCTATGCTCCCTTCCCCCCACAGATAGTGGATATGTTGCTGTGGTAATTCAGTCTGAAATTGATTTAGAACATTGAATTTGTGTGGATTTCTGCTTTCTAACAAGGTATGGCTTGTTGACCTTTTGTTTGGGATAGACCTGTGCAATTGAGAAATATTTTTGGTAATTATGTTAGTGTCCTGTGGACGGGACAGTGATCATAAACAATATTACGATCACTCCCTCTGTCAGGGTAGTGAGAAGCTGTGTCATGTAAAATGACAATAATAAATTGTAATTAAACATGAAACTCATTTGATAAAGGTTAATGTCCATACTAAAAATGCAATGTTTTTATTTCTAATTTTGAGGTAAATCATATTAGTTTTATATTAGTTTGACATTCAAGTTCTAGATGAAAGTTTAGCATTTTTTCATAACTTTTTAAAAGATTGTGGGGATACAGCATGTAGTATCTTACAGTATCTTATATCATACAGTATCTGCTTTATCCCTTCAAATAATGGGAATCAGAACATTTAAGAGACTGATACTCAGTGCAGCACCTAAGCACACATTGTAAACACCCTATATATATATATATATATATATATATATATATATATATATATATATATATATATATATTTTTTTTTTTTTTTTTTTTTTTAATTCAATTTGTTCTGAAATGTCACCATAGCCCTCAGCTATTTTAATGCATATTCTGACATAAGGATAATGTGTTTGCTGTGTAGCTGTTTTAGAGCAGTGCAGGTTGTGGGATTTTTATGATTTTTATGATAATTTTGGTGATTGCAATGAAACTTTTTTTGGCATCTAACTATTACTGAGGAAATATTTTGGAGGGAAAGCAGGGGTTGAGATGTCAAGGCAGTTACATTTTGAAGCGAAAACTCCCGCGCTCCCCGCGTTTACTTCAGCGAATCAGACGCTGGGGGCGGAGATATATATCACGCGCTGTACGCCTGAGTTTATTTCTCAGGTATCGGAAACACAGGTCACGTGATATGAACCAGCCAATGGGAAGCAGTCGTCCTTTAACCGTGTAGCGCGCATAGACGGCTTGTGTGTGAATTGAGAGGAGTGAAGAAACTGAGTGCTGAGCTACAGGTGAGGAGGAGAGCAGACCGAGTCTCTGAGGGACACAGGAGAACTAACTGCTGATTCTAAACCGGCATCGTGTTTCAGTGTGAAGAAAAAATACCGACAAGCTCAAGACACAATGACGGTAAGAGATGTTTTTATTGTTATTTTAGTCTCATTATTGCTGTAAACAAAGCCTTGTTTATTAAGACTGTCGAGTTCAGGCGAGTCTCCGGTACCGTTAATGACCGTCATGTCACCGCTGAGCCGCTGCAGGGATTCACTTACACCCACTTACACTGTACACGGGGTGAAGGAGTCAGATGGAGGGGGGAGGGGGGGGGGGTGAGCGAGCTCTTTATGAGCATGCGCATTAAGACTTGCGAGGGAGAGTCAGTGTGAAGTATTAGTGTCATAGTGATGGAAACTCGGCGACTCGTTCATCAACATGTCATTTAGTTCATTTAAACATCAATAAACAGACCTCCAGCACGTCTACATACACAACAAAAACATTAATGTATTTAAAATTTACAATCTATCTTTATTTTAAATTCTAATTATTTTATCATTATGGATCATTAAAGTGGAGATTCATTTTTAAAATCACATACTAAGTATAAAAATATAACATTAAACAAAAACGTAAATAAAAAATATGTCACTGAACATATATTGAGTCGTATTTGTAAAACAAAGGAAAGAACAATAAGTTAATTATTGAAAGTTATTCAGATGAGTGTAAAGGCAGTATGATTGTGTAAGTGTTATACTGTAACTCCACCTGGCACAGTTTCACCCCAGTGGAACAATCTGACTACATGCAGTGCCATGGAAAAGTATTTGCCCCTTTGTAGAAACCTCTAGAGCCTGTCATAGGGTGTCATCATCACTCAACAATGTTCCGGCCAGAGCAATGTGTTTATTGTTGCTCACTCTTTATTTATTTTATTATTTTTGTTTCTTTATCCTCGCTGAAGCAGTTTGTTTGTTGTTTCAATTTATATGCCTGAAATATATATTATATTATGTTATACCATATATTAAAAAAGGATATATATATATATATATATATATATATATATATATATATATATTTTAATAGGAGGAGCCTGGAGGTATTCTAGACTTTGCTAATTCAGTTTGCAGACATCCATTGTGTGTGTCCTTGCGTTTTTTTAATATTGTCCATATCGATATCAGAATTATATCGTATCGACCAAAATTAAGAAATATATTGTGATATAAATTTTTGCCATATCATCCAGCCCTAGTTCCGTTTCCTTAAAACCGGAAACATTATTACTTAAAAAATTGATGTAACTGATTACCTCAATTTTTTTTTTAGTTTTGCCAACTTACAACTTTGACAACTTTGCACGTCCAGTAGAAATTGAACGAATCACTATCCGAGACTACTTGTTTTTCTGAGTCACATTAAAGACTCGTTCAAAAAGAACGAATCGTTCATGACCGACCCATCACTAGTGTCTGACACTGTTAACCAGACACATCATAGTGACTTTCACATTAACAGCTGCTTTTTTACTCTGCTTTGACACAAACATTGTGTAATTTTACTTTTAACGACTCATTCCATTCAGTAAATAAATGTCAATACAATTCAGCCAGTAAATTTATATTCATGTAAATATTCTCCTCATTTACAGTGAAGACTGCAAGCCAGGCCTTATCGTCCAACATCAGTGTGTGACCAGTCCACCCTAATGCACCAAGGATCCGGTCGTTTAATACCTGTTTGGAAGAGGATCGTTCTTTCTTGGATACACTGGATTGTCTGTTTTGCCACAAATGTATTGACATTTAGTGGTATGTTTTAGATTTTACTTACTTGCACTGTATAATTAGGATTCTGAAGTTATTTGTCCACGTACATTATTGCAACTATACAAAAGCAAGTATAAAAAAAATGGTTCACGTTGTACTTTATTTGTAATAAAGTTTCCAATCCAACTTAAATAGGAACATTGGGAATCTTGTTTGAAATTGTGAAATTCTTCTTAATGTTTTTAGTCAAGGATATTTCACAGTAATTTTTGTTTGTGAGAGAATACTATATTATAATAGTATAATAATAGTCTAAATATTACATTGTTTTCCATTTTAGGATTGTACTGTAATACTATAAAAACTTTTTTTGTATTTTGTATCATGCTTGCCCTATATTGTGTCTTAAGTTTTTTTTACAATCTTGAGTTTGTGTTAACACTTTAATGGAATTTGTGAAATAACAGGATTTCTAAACTTTTGTTGTTACTTTATTTAAAGGTGTCTTATAAGATAAGATAAACCTTTATTAGTCCCACAAGTGGGAAATTTATCTTATAAATTTTGGAAAAATATCTGTCAAATAAATGTTTCTCCACTAAATGTCTAATGCTGTTGCATTATTGAAGGTGTTTGTAATAATTTTGGAAAAACTTTAAAATAAAAGCATTTTGCTGCTACATGTCTAGTGCTGTTTTAAAGAAGGGGCTTGATCATAAATTTAGGAAAAATCTGTAAAATATTTTTTTCAAAATCTAATATAATTCTAGTGGTGTTGCTTTAATGAAGGTGATTAATCGTATACATTCAGGAAACATCAGTAAAATAACAGTGTTTCACTGCAACAGATAAAATATTTTCTGCAAATGTATTGTTTTTGCACATAATGAGTTAAAGTATTTTACGTTTTTTGTTTGGCAGCCGTTGCTGCCAGTCATTTGACTTATTTTTTTATTTTTTTTTACACAATGCAACATGGAGGTTATCTACAGGAAGGGACAGGGCAGTCTCTACTTCTTGGTGAAGCCTTTATTGCAAGATGGCTCAAACCTTTTATCAATCTCTTGACACCAACAAACTGATCAGGAAGGCTGGGTTTGTGCAGGGGACGTCCTGGTCTTGGTTTCAGAGGAAGATGTTGCATATGTAATATAGCTAGAAGTTTAGCCAGCTTGTATTGTTACATTTATGTTTGTGAAATGCTCCTTAAGTGTTATGACACTTGCAGGAGGAAGCTCAGGCAGATGGGTTTAGTTGTGGCAGAGTGAGCATGATAGCGCTAGCTGACCACTCTCTGCACTCCCGCTGCTCTGGCCTGCTAAGTTTATCTGTCTAATTGCTAATTTGCCACACGCAAAGTGGACGTGAGTGAAAAGTTTATGAGTAACATTTCTGTTCAGAATGTAAACATGGTTTTCTTACATGCTGCAATATTAATGTGTAATATGTTGTTCCAGATAACATGGTTTAACTTTGCATCATGAGTAGTGTGTTATATTAATATATATTTATATTAATAATATAAATATTTTGGTTTAGTATATTAGACAGTAACTTGTCTTTTGAAAATCACATTTCAAATATCACAAAATCAGCCTTTTTCCATCTTAGAAATTTTGCCAAACTTAGGAACATCTTATCCGTATCTGATGCACAAAAACTAGTTCATGTATTCATGACCTCCAGACTGGACTATTGTAATGCATTACTAGGTGGTTGTCCTGCATCCTCAATAAACAAGCTTCAGTTAATCCAAAATGCAGCTGCCAGGGTTCTCACTAGATCCAGAAAATATGATCATATAACCCCAATATTATCATCCCTGCACTGGCTACCTGTTCAGTTTAGAATTAATTACAAAATAGTATTACTTACATACAAGGCCTTAAATGGTTTAGCTCCCACATACCTAACCAGTCTTCTGATGCGCTACAATCCACCACGCGCCTTAAGATCACAAAGCTCCGGACTTCTGGTAGTTCCCAGAATTTCAAAATCTACAAAAGGGGGTAGGGCTTTTTCATATTTAGCTCCAAAGCTTTGGAATAGCCTTCCAGACAGTGTTCGGGGAGCAGACACGGTTTCTCAGTTCAAAAGTAGACTCAAGACGCATCTTTTTAATCTGGCATACACATAACTCATCCCAGTACTCATACTCCAGTACACCTATACCGAATGGCAACTACGCTAATTCTACCCATCTGTTCTGTATTTCTCTACCCATCCCGAGGCATCGGGAGATTTTGCCAGCTTCAGTAGACAAAGGCCGACCCTGCGAGGTTCCTGAGGCGTCCAGAGAAGGACCAGCTCCAGCTGGATTCAGCTTTATGATGGTTGGAGCTACACATGCTGCTCCTGTGCTTCCAGTGATCCAGACCTCATCTGCCCTCTGCACCTACTGACTCGTCCCTATGCTGAACTGGTCTTCATGTCAATTTAAATAATTTCTGTCATATTGAATTTTCACCTGCACAACACACATGATGTTATATCATTTCTATCTGTTATCGCCCAAATGAGGATGGGTTCCCTGTTGAGTCTGGTTCCTCTCAAGGTTTCTTCCTAATGCCATCTCAGGGAGTTTTTCCTTGCCACCGTCGCCGCCACCCTTGGCTTGCTCATCAGAGACATTTCATTCATCATTCATTCATCTCATTATTATCTAGACACATTTTTCTCACATTTTTCAATTCTTTCATTTTTTGTAAATTTTCATTCATTTTTGTGAAGCTGCTTTGAGACAATGACCACTGTAAAAAGCACTATATAAATAAAATTTAATTGAATTGAATATATTAC
>JAMASW010000074.1:0-37716 GCA_030522415.1 Channallabes apus | reverse complement strand
TATTAGCAATGATAGAGTGGATTATAGTACAATTGATTTTACATGTGTAATCCACTTAACGAAAAAGCTATTGAAAATAAATATACTTTATAGAAAAAAAATATATATATCATATAAATATAAATTGCAAAGCGAATGGTTGTAGTTATTAGAAATTATAGAGTGGATTATAGTACAGTTGGTTTTACATGTGAAATGTCTATAGCAAAAGAGTTATTGAATTTTGTTTAAAAAAAATTTTTTTTTCAACTCATATTAGACTGTACAGCAAAGTGCATTCATTTTCATACATACCTTCACAATTATTTTTTTTTACGATAAAAAAACACCCCGACTCTCATTTAACAATTGTCTGTATAATCATTTGTTTTATAATGTACCTTCAAATAATTACTAACCAATTAAACAAATAAACAAATAATCCATACCGTAGCGTAACAGTGTAATATGTTTGATGTCCTGTGAGGTATTCCTCTGTAATCTTGTGTATTCTTCAGTAAACAAACGGTTGGGTCTTGGGCATGCACTTTTTAGATGGTCACTTAGTGACTCCATCGCTATAAAGCGCCGGTAAGCAGCGTTTCTGAAAGATTTAGCTCCAGGAGGAAAACCTATGAATACATTTATTTGTAATAGCTTCTCTGTCTACTCCAGAGTAAGAAAATATGTGATTTGTCATTTTTGTGTGCTTATTTCTTGATAAACAGATGAGATAATCTTGAATGTGTGGAGGAGAATGTCCAATATAAAACCAACTTCACCACGGTCAGAGGACATTCAAGCAAGCTGCTATGACAATGGGTAAGTTATTAAGTCTTATATAATTCTTCTTCTGATAATATTAAACTAATATTAGTAAATATTTTCCTCACTTCAGCTAGCTTTTGTCAATTTATGTGAAACATTGGCATTCAATACCATTTACATAGTTTAGTGTAGCATGTAGATAAGATCCCTGCTAGCGTCGAAAAACGCTACATTGGTGTGAGAAGTGGGATGGAGAATTTCGAGTTGGAGCGAACGGCGGAGGACCTGCAGAGGATCCAGGAGGGCCGGCGAGTTGCAGCACAACTCCGGAAGAAGGAGCATCTTCCGGACGGAACCAGCGCCAGCAAGGCGGCACAACGAAAGCGGAGCGGCGAGATGAGGATCCTGGCACTGGATCTCGGGGCGGAGGCCAACGTTGACGTTGCGCATGTGCCAGAGCAAGCTACAGCTCCGTGCCAGCGATGTGCGCTGCAGCTGCGCCTTCCCTCCTACAATGGCGCCGTCGAACCCTACGCGTTCTTCGCCCAAGTGGAGCTAGCCGCCGACTTCACAGGCTGGTCCCCGGCAGAAACAGCCGTAAGAGTAGCACTCTCGCTGGAGGGTGACGCGCTCCGGGCGCTGGAAGACCTCCGGGCCGATGAGCGTAAGGACTGGGCAAATCTCCGAGAGTCGCTTCACCTCCGGTTCGGCGCGGGTGACCGTCAAGAAGCAGCGTGCGAGGAGCTGGCGGTCCGCAAGTGGCGTGCTTCTGAGTCACTGGGCGCGTTCGCCATAGACTTAAGAGGCCTCGCGCGCCGGGGCTATCCAGAGTGCGAGCCCGAGGAGCAGGAGGAGCTAGCTCATCACGCATTTCTGCGTGGACTCTGACCGCCACGGCTCCGCGAGGACATCAGGTTAGCAGCACCAGCTTCCCTCACCGAGGCGCTACGCGCAGCATAGCGTGCTGATCCCATCCTGGGCGAACATCGCGGCGAAAGAGCCGAGCTACTTCCCGCCGAGCTCGGTGGCGAACCTAGCCGTGGACAGCGCTACCCGTCACGACTAGGCCACGAACTAGTCTCTGGGGTTTCGCGGCGATGCCGAGGCGCGAGACCTCGAGACTACCGTGGCAATGTTCTTAGGCCTGAGGGACAGCATACCCCAGCAGCCATCGAACTAGCGCCAGGTGAATATCCGGTAGCAGGCCGAGCGGGACAACTACCCGCTAACGGCGACGCTTTATCCCGACGGCCGTGCAGCAAAGCGGTTCTGCGAGCGAGGTGAAGAGCGCGTGTGCCGAGTTACTGCCTCGCCGAGAGCATCGCCCGCAGTCGTTTCGCTTGCGCCGCAGCTGGACAGTGAACTTTGAGTGAGCTTTGTCCACTACATGGGAAAGAAGGGCCCCACCGAGCGCTCGCGGGCACCGCTGCAGGACTTTCGGGTGGGGGCACCTGTGGAGCGTGTGGGCGTGGACACTCACAGCTGGGGGCGAGGCTTTGCTGCTGGTGAGCAAGTGTGGGTGTGTTCCTCCGGAAGGAAGAGAGGGCTTTCACCCAAGCTCATGTCTCACTGGGTGGGCCCCTGTACAGTACTTGCCCAGCTCTCCGATGTCATCTACCGGGTGCAGTTGGCGGGGCGGGCGCGAGTTTTGCTCCTTTGCTCGAGTCTTGCGCCTTACCAGCCGTGCGCTGGCGAAACATCGAACTCTGCGGAGGCCGGACCGCCTCCGGGACAATGTTGCACTTCTCCACAAAAGGACCCCGGACTGGGAGTCATGGTGACCGGGGACGGTCACAGCTCGGGTGGGGACAGTGTGGCGTGGGCGGGACGGCGGCTGATGACCATCATGCCTTGCGGGCGTTCTCTATGTGTCCACCATGGTAGAGAAGGGTGTTTGGGTTAGTGGCTTCGGCCAAGTTGGGCGTATGTATGTGTGTGTGCGTGACCTGTATGTGTGTGCTGAGTTAAATAAACTACTCCCCAGCCATTTGCATTGGGGAGCAAGTAAGCTCACTCGTCCTCCAAGATCCCTGCTAGTGTCGAAAAACGCTACAATATACATTTGGTTAGCTTATGACACTGCTGTGGGTAATGTTATTTAGCACAAACAAGCTAGTTCCAGTTGGCTAAAATATTGCCTTATGTAGCTAAGAGATGGTTATGAATAGTTCTGTGGTGTAAATGTATATAATGCCTTTTGTTTAGATTGTATTTACAAATACCTGCTTAGGTGTAAATGTTTATAATGTGTTAAATATGTGTGTAAAGCATGTCCAGCGGATGGTGTTTGCTAATGTCTCGGGTGTAAATGTTTGAGATGCACTACATAGTCTATGGTCAATCAACAGATATCTGTCCAGTCTATTGTCCATCAACAAATACAGATGGGCACAAAAATGTATACACACTTTCACAATTATCTGCGGCCTTTTTTAAAAACTCAAACTGAATTATGGCAGCAGTGTGTATTATCTTTCCTCTAAAAATGTCAGGTGATACACTGATGCTGTCATGTGACCTACAGAAGAGAGGTGTATATTTATTATGTTGAAGTGTGGATACATTTTTTGGGCCTCTCTATATATATTGTGCATCCGTAACTATTGTACATCCATTTACTCTGAACAGTATAGGCTAACATTTTTTTGTTTATTTGTTTTTAGGAATGTGTCTGGATCACCCTTGACTTCACCAGCACCTCACATCGGGACACGCAAGCTCCATTCAGATGTATTATATTTGTGAAGTGGATGGACACACGAGAAGTATGTCGGTTCTACCATCCATTCTGCTTATACAGTAGACACAATTTTTATTATTTAATTATTTTCTTGTAACAATTCAATTTTATTTGCAAAGCGCTTTTAACAATTGACATTGTCTCAAAGCAGCTTTACACAATCAAATGAATTATTTAAGTTTGTATGGAATGTGAATGTGTATGAATCAAAATGATCATATAGTCCCTGGTGAGCAAGTCCCTGGGGTGACAGTGGAAAAACTCCCTGAGATGGTAATAGGAAGAAACCTTGAGAGGAACCAGACTCAACAGGGAACCCATCCTCATCTGGGTGAAACAGATAGCAGGAAATGATCTGCATTTATACAGTGTGTTAGGTGGCAGGCAGTTCAGCTACAGTACATCCATGTGACGAGATCTCCAACCAGAATCGGGGCACCAGGATGGGTCAGACAGGTCCGGAGGGCAGAGGGAGTCTGGATCACTGGCAGCTCAGGAATGACACGTGTACCTCGACAGAGAGAGAGAGAGTGAAAGGGGTAGACAGGGGGAGAGAAGGAAGAGAAAGAGGGGGAGAAAGAGAAGAAGAGGAGAGATGGCAGTTAGGTATGGTCACAGTCACATAATGTATAATGTGAATGTATATTTACTGTAGAGTGCAAGCAGAGACTCCGGCAGGACTAACTATGACAGCACAACTAAAAGAGAGAGCCAGAAGGAAACAAAAACATGAGTGCTCCCTGAGATGTAAAGCAAACAATCACCTCACCATCAACAAACCTGAATGATCAAATGAGAGTGAGGAAGACAGCATCTAAACATATCAGTTCACCATAATACTCTACGTCCATGAGTCCCCCAGATCTGCTCCTTTACCTAAGGCAAATCTATTTATAAAAATGCTTGGCTAAATAAATAGGTTTTTAGCCTAGACTTAAACACTGAGACTGTGTCTGAGTCCCGAACACTATTTGGAAGACTCTTCCTTAATTTTGGGGCTTTGTAAGAAAAAGCTCTGCCCCCAGCTGTAGTTTTCATAACACGCGGTACTGACAAGCAGCCTGCATCCTTTGATCGAAGTAGGCGTGGCGGATCGTAAGACACTAGCAGTTCGCTCAGATACTGCGACGCGAGACCATTTAATGCTTTATATGTCAAGAGGAGTATTTTAAAATCAATGCGAAATTTCACAGGGAGCCAAGGCAGTGAAGATAAGATAGGGTTGATGTGCTCATATCTTCTGATTCTAGTGAGGACTCTCGCTGCTGCATTCTGGAATAGCTGAAGCTTGTTTATGCACCTAGCTGAACAACCAGACAATAATGCATTACAATAGTCCAACCTAGTTGTGATAAAAGCATGAACTAGTTTCTCTGCATCGTTTAGCGACAATATATTTCTTATCTTGGCAATATTTCTGAGGTGAAAGAATGCTATCCTGGTGATATTATCTACATGAGCTTCAAATGAAAGGCTGGAATCTATGATCACACCGAGGTCTTTTACTGTTGCACTTGATGGAACAGAAAGGCCATCTAAAGTTACGGTGTGATCTAAAATTTTACTCCTAGCTATATGCGGTCCTATGACTAGGACTTCTGTCTTATCCGGATTAAGCAGAAGGAAGTTAATTAGCATCCAATTTCTTATGACTTGCACACATTGCTCAACTTTGAAAACTAATACCATGCTTACGGATTATGTTGCCCAGAGGAAGCATGTAAAGGGAAAAAAGCAGTGGGCCTAAAACTGAACCCTGCGGAATGCCAAACTCCACTAGAGAACATGCAGAATAATCACCATTTAAGTCTACATACTGATAACGATCGGTTGGATAGGATCTGAGCCAGGAGAGTGCTGTACCCTTAATTTCTACTACATTTTCTAATCTGTGATGAAGAATAGCATGATCAATGGTGTCAAAAGCTGCACTGAGGTCGAGTAATACAAGCATAGTTACACAACCCTGATCAGAGGCCAATAGGAGGTCATTTACTACTTTAACAAGTGCTGTTTCTGTGCTGTGATGAGGCCTAAATCCTGACTGATACAGTTCATGCATGCCATTTCTATGTAGATATGAGCATACCGTGGTTACTCAACCGGAATGGTTATTACCATCGCGCTCACCGCCGTTTAAAGGCAACAGCGGCCAAAACAATTAATTTGCATTTCAAAGTCATTCGTAAAATGGCCGCCAGGTGGCGCAAAGTGACATGTTCATTCATCGCAGTAAATCCAACAGTGATGGTAATTTCCACAACAAACATGAAAAATCTGAACCAGAGCTATTGACATGTACTGTACAATAATGAGTAAAAAAATTTATAGTAGATTTAGTCATTCCCCACTTAAGGGGGTGGGAGAATTTTCAAGCCCCACTTGTCAACAAAATTATAATGAAATCGGCCAAGTTTACTATTTATTGAAATATAAATTTCTAAACCAATAAGATCAAATAACACCAAGTTGAAAACAGATAAAATACATGTGCAATTATTATAACAGGCTTACTTCGTCACTTATCTAGAGCTTTCTTTCAAAGAATTCGAGTGGCTTATTAACGTGTCCAGGGCGTGTTGTCTCTAAGTGTCCAAGTGGTGTAGCGGTTAAGTCCTCGCCCTTTCATACGGGAGATCCGCGGTCGATCCCCAGGTGATGCTGTCTTATTTAAAAAAAATATATTTTATTTTTCTCAGCAAACTATAGAAAAAACAGCAAACAAACAAAAAAATCATCGTGCCTTGTATATGTTTAATATTCAGTTATTTATAATAATCTGTTATTTTACAACTGTATCATAACATTCAGAAATACCTTTTATTTGGGGTTGAGTGACTGATGTGCCTAACATTTTTCAGCTGAGCCTCGTTTCACTGAATAATCCGCCACTTTTCATCAGTATGTAAGACAGCGACACCTCTCTCTCTCTCTCTCACACACACACACACTGCAGACCGAGTCGTCCCTCCCCCAAATTTAAAGAATACAAGCTGCTAGCGTGCGAGTTTGCTGTTTTTTCTACAGTATGTACAGTATGCTGAGCATACTTTAGAAAAAACAGCAAACTCGCACGCTACCAGTAAAGCAGCTACCACTGATATGTCTGTCTGTCCTCGGTCTCAACGCGAATATACAAGTCTGCATACGCCAGCCACTGGACTCCTCAACGTTAAATACGTTGGTGACATGACAGCTGTATAAGCTGGATACGGGACTCATTATGGTTGTATATCGTACTCTGAATAATAAATGTTCTGTTATGTCTTCAATCATTGTAATTTGGCAATTTTTTTTGCTCTTTTTTCTATAGTATGCTGAGCAAAATTTAAATAAAACATTTTATTTAGTTTTCTTTTAATTTTGCTGTAATTAAAATAAAACAATTTTAAAACAGCATCAGCCAGGATTCGAGCCGGTGATCTCCGGGTGAGCAAACTACCACTGCGCCACTCGGAAGCTCTAACGCTGCTATTGATTTTATTCTTTTCACTTGGTTCTGTTAAGACGCAGACGCAGGAGAACGTCCTGACAATATTTTAATTTTATGGTCATTTATTTCAGTTAATAAATCTACTATAAATTTAAAGAACACACGAAATAAGATGACACAAAACCCTACAAACTTCTTTTCTAATTACACATGATAAAATCTAAAGGCTCACAGTGTTAACATTTATTGTGCTTAAATTTGATCCTAATAAGATTTGATTTAATTTGAATTTGACATTTGTACTGTAATTTTAGTACTGTGATTATGAATTCATTTAACTAGTGTTGCACTTGATTTTATCGGCTACTACGTGCAGTTCTAAAGGAGCGGGTCTCATTAATCCGGCAGAGAATGAACTAAGGCATGAGGCATCAGTCTATAGTTATATATATATACTGTACTGTATATAGTTTTACTCAATGGTAAAAGCCAGCAAACGCACAAACCCAAATGCTGTCGCAGAGCGCCGCAAGATTAAAACCGACACTCCAATTAGGTGACCACTGTAGCTGCTCCGCTACTATCTTTTCCAGAATCTTAGAGATAAAGGGGAGGTTTGATTTTGGCCTGTAATTGGACAGCTGACAGGGGGCGAGGTCAGGGTTCTTAATTATTGGTTTGATAACTGCTAATTTAAAAGATTTTGGAACATAACCAAAGCTGAGTGAGGAATTAATTATTCTCAACAGCGGTTCTGTTATTACTGGTACTATCTGTTTAAGAAAATGTGTCGGTATAGGATCTAATATACAGGTTGATGAATTTGCAGAAGAGATGAGTGAAATTAGTTCATTCTCTTCAAGGGGAGTAAAGTATTCTAGGTTAGCATCTGCATCAATTACATTGTTCGGTTTCAAAGCCTCAAATTTATGCCTGATATTTACAATTTTATTATTAAAAAGGTTCATGAAGTCCTCACTATTGCATGATGTTGTTGTGAAGATTTCTGTGGTGGTCTTATTTCTGGTTAATTTGGCTACGGTATTAGATAAAAATCTAGGATTATTTTTATTTTCTTCTATAAGAGTGGAGAGATACATTGATCTAGCTACACTAAGAGCTTTCCTATAGTTCAGGGAGCGAGTTTCTTATCTCTAATAATTTTTCTTTTAGCTGGAGCTACATTATCTAATGTACAACGAAATGTCGACTCTAAATATTCAGTCGCCTGATCGAGTTCTGTGGGGTCAGACGGTGATCTAATCGAAGTTGGTAACTCTGGTAGATTACTGATAAAACTCTGTGTGGTAGTTGATGTGAACGTACGTTTAATACGGTAGCGCGGTTCTGTGCGTACATTATCACTGTGACACACTTGAATTGAGACAAGATAGTGATCTGAGATCATTTCAGACAGTGGAATTGTGAATAAATTTCTTATACTTAATCTGAAGAATATTATTAAATCTAAAGTGTGACCTGCTTTATGAGTGGGTCCTACTACACACTGATTTACTCCTACTGAGTCCAGTATGGACATAAATGCTGTTCTCAGAGGGTCTTCTGGATTCTCAAAATGAATATTAAAATCTACACCAATTAACACTTTGTCTACGGAAACGACTAGGTTTGAGATGAAATCTACAAATTCACTAAGAAATTCAGATTACGGCCCTGGAGGTCTGTAAATTATAATTAGTGTAATCGACTGAGCTGACTTAATATACTTAAATACACTTATGATACTATAAAGAATTTCAAATGAGTTAAATTTGTGTCCGTGTTTTTGTACGATAGACAGATTATCATTGTGAATCACTGCAACGCCTCCTCCTCTACCAGTTAACCGAGGCTGGTGTATGTAGCTGTATCCAGGAGGACTAGCTTCATTTAGAGCTACATACTCGTCCTGTTTAACCCATGTTTCAGTTAAACAGAGTATATCAAACTCCTGATCTGTGATAATTTCATTAACAATAACCGCTTTTGATGCGAGAGTTCTAATATTTAGCAGTCCTAGCTTCAGATCAGAGGTGCCGGCTGCGCATTCAGTATGATCCGAGTTTGTGGTCTTTATGTTAATTAAGTTATTAAAACAGACTTTCTGAGTCTTTCTACATTTTTGCTTAGCTCAGGGAACAGACACAGTCTCAATATGGTGAACCCTGAGTGACGACTCTATGCAGCTAGCAGACGGTTGGTTTAGCCTCTCTGTCTGCTCCCTGGCCTGGGCTCTGGATTGTTACTGATTAACTAGACCTCTACTGAGTCTATGAGCTATACTACAGCAAATGAGAGCAGCACCTTCCCGAGTGGGACGGACACCGTCCCGCCCTAACAGGCCAGCTTTGCCCTGAAAAGTCTTCCAATTATCTATATAGCCCACATTATTTTCGGAGCAGCACCTGGACATCCAGCGGTTCAGTGACCATAACCTGCTGTAAGCTATGTCGCCACGTCTCATTGGGATGGCATACTACTTCATCTGACATCGCCTTTGGTAATTTAAACACCTCTGTAAAGTTTTCCCTACTAACCTCTGACTGACGAAGGCGTATATCGTTAGCTCCAGCATGTACTACTATCTTAGAGAACCTGTGCTGTCCTAGAGCCCTAAGATTACCTGCTATGTCCTGTGCTCTGGATCCTGGGATACACCTAACCACTGCCGCTGGCGCCCCTAAAGGTCTAGCTAATTTCCTCAGTAGAGAATCTCCTATAACCAGAGCTCTTTCAGGTTTCTCAGCCGGTGCAGCACTGAGGAGAGCAAACCTGTTGGACACGTGAAGCGCAGAGGAGGTGTGCTCCGGTGGGCTAGCCTTAGCGTTAGCTTTGGCTGAATGAGTATGCCGCCGAGTCGTCACCCACTCTCCCCGCTGTATGGGTTCTAATGCCGGAGTCGGGGGCTGGTTATCTCCGCCTGCGGCACCCAGACTGTCCGCTACGGGAATAGCGCTGCTCTCACGCTCTCTAACCCTCTCTAAAGTCTGGATGCGCTCTTCTAACGCTGATATCTTCTCCGTGAGAGTGCTCACTAACACACACCTATCACAAATATAATTATCGCTAATAACGGAGGAAGAATGTCTAAACATCCTGCACTCCACACACTGAACTAGCTGAACGGTAGACATTATAACGTACCTCTGTGTCTGAGTTTTAGTTGTTTGGAGCTGAATTCCGTTTGTTGTTCTTAGACGTGGAAACTCACGCGTTCTCCAAAAATCGCAGAAAAAAGGCAAAGCCGAATAGTATGAAGATGTAAAACACTAGTTGCTATTAATATTATTATTTTATAAATTAAAAAGCTATGTAATTTAAACGCTGATACAAACGCGAAACTTTCGCAGCAATGATACAAAAACAGGAAGCTACGTCACCAACAGGAAGCAGTAACACTTTCCTCTGTCCCATACCTGACTGAAAGGGGTAATTATACAGCTCATTATGCGGGTCTTTGTCTTCTCTGGTGTGAATTACAGCATTATTCATGATTATTCACACCTCCTCGCATATGGCCTTTCTAAACAAAAAGTGTCTTAGAAAATTGAAATGAATGTATTGTTTTCTGTAAATGATTGAGCAAGATGATTGTCACATAATTTTGAAGGAAAACCTCTACACTGCAAGATCCAGGTCACAAAAGTCTTGTACACAAATGTCATGAATGTGTTTTTTGGTCTTATTTCAGTGACTTATTTTTTTTCTTGTTTTCAAAAATCACGCGTAACTGTTTTTTTCTCCAATATACAAACTTGTACATACATTATTGTAGCCCAGTTTGTGCTGAATAAAATGTTATCAGACTTTAGACATTTATCATGTGTAACACTCGCATAGCCAGAAAACTCTGGATATGTGTATCAGAAAACTATTCTGTATCGTTTCTGTGAAATTGAGCGCGTCAGAAAATTAACCGAAACTCTGTGTATACTCACCTCACAGACATGAAAAATATATATAGAAAGCAAAATGTCTGCTTTAATATAAACTAATGGGGGAAAATCAGCTTATGTAATTCATATAAAACGTGGATTACTTCAGCGCATCCACTCACAGCCGAAACCAAAGACATCAACTTATCAATGAATTGTTAAATTGGTCAGTCAGTTTCTTTGCTGTTTCCCCCGATGCATTCATAATCATTAGTCTACTTCTGCCGGTGTGGTGTTTCTTATCCCCACCCCTGTTAAAAACTGCGTATTCAGAGAAAGGCCAGTGAGAGGTTGTGCGCGTGTGGTCCTCTACACAGCAAAAACATCTTAGTATATTAAATAAAGCGGCTCACATCTGTGTGTGTTTCGCACAGCGCCGCAAAGACAGCGCTTAATTACACGTATTTGTGTTTGTTATATTTCTGGGAAAGAGAAATCTCTTATAGATCTTATAATTATTGAATGGTGGACATAAACAGCAAAAAGAACAATGTTATTTTACTTTTGATTAGTATTATCATGTTCTTGAATTATCGTGTTCATGTTCTACGCTTCGTGTAGATTCATGCCACGAGTCATTTTATCATACAAAGATTATTACGTTGTTCTCGGACCACTAAGCGTCTGTGGATTCCAAAATTTATATTTTTACAGTTTTTTAATCACTGGAATGGAAGAGATATGGAAGAGGCCTGAAGCAAGATCCAAGATCCTCCTGAGTTTGCTGAAACCATGCACAGTGGAGAGCATTTTAGTTTCTCCGAGTGTAAAGGTGAGAACAGCCGATTCACACCTCGGGAGGGTGTATTATTTGCATTTGAATGTGTCTAACATTGCAAAGCACACACAGTAACACTGCAAGAACAACAACCTAAATTAAATAGAAATAAAAGGCCCTGATTATACTGCATAAATTTTATTTAGTACAACTAAATTCCTGCGCACTCTCGAAAACTTTATTCGCGCGGCTGAGCGCTAATTAGACTATGCAGGAAATTAAAGAGGAGAATTATGATGCCGAATCAAAATTTTTTTAAATATTATTGATTAAATGTGTGCTGAAAAAAACTGTTGTCACCAAAAATTTAACCGATGAGGACTCATGTCCATCAATCTGATATACAGTATGCTGGAGAAACTCCCAGACACTGCTTTGTGTAGTTAACTTCAAAGACAAAAATAAATAAATAAAATAAACATCAACAACTTCCACTAAAGAGTCTGGAACGCAGAGTACAGGGTGCGTCACACAGCCGCGATATACTATATACAAACCAAAACGCCCCTTTAGTTTGTTTAGTTAAGTTTGGTATTTGTAGTTTAAGTTGTGTTTTGTTGAATAGGAACTTCGGTTCCCAGGCTGCACCTCGGTCAGGTGACGCAAGCAAGCACCTGAACCGAGGAAGGTAATCATGTTCATTATAAATAGCCTGCTCTCAGGTGAAACAATGTCTAGCTTTTGTTGTAATTTTCGATGAAGTTTTTTGTGTTGGTTTTGTTTAATTATCGAAACTGGAGATAGTGAAACCCACTAAGTGCTCTCAGAAAAGAGCTTATGTTTTGTTTTGTGTTTTGTCTGAAATAAAAGACTTTATTGAACCGCCAGCTCTCCTCCTGCGATTATGCCGCACTCACGTCGACACAGAAGACCCATTCGTGACAATATAACCATATTATACCAAAGATAGATGTGTATATTTTAGTTATTTTAATGTTCTATTCAGAAAGTCTATTTTCCCAGTTATTTCTATATTTAAAATTTCATGTCTTTAAATGTTTTTTTAAATAATAACAATAAACCGATACAAACAGAAGCTATATATAGCGGTTAATTCTATGTACAAATAAAATCGTTAGCTAATGAATGTAATTAGCTAGTCTAAGTAATAAAAATGTTTTTACAAGCCCTTGAGCTGTTGTTTGTGCTTGTTTGGCCAGTCAGTTTCCCCGCTGTTTTCCCCGACGCATTCATAATCATTAATCTACTTTTGCCGGTTGTGCGCGCGTGGTCCACTACACAGCAAAAAAAATTTGTATCACATCGGCGTGCGTTTCGCACAGCACCGGAAAGACAGCGCTTATTTATCCATCCATCCATTTTCTTCCGCTTATCCGAGGTCGGGTCGCTGGGGCAGTAGCTTCAGCAGGGATGCCCAGACTTCCCTTTCCCCGGCCACTTCTTCCAGCTCTTCCGGGGGGATCCCAAGGCGTTCCCAGGCCAGCCGAGAGACATAGTCCCTCCAGCGTGTCCTGGGTCTTCCCCGGGGTCTCTTTCCGGTGGGGCGTGTCCGGAACAACTCACAAGGGAGTCGTCCAGGGGGCATCCTAAATAGATGCCCAAGCCACCTCATCTGGCTCCTCTCGATGCGGAGGAGCAGCGGCTCTACTCTGAGCCCCTCCTGGATGACTGAGCTTCTCACCCTATCTCTAAGGGAGAGGAAACTCATTTCGGCCGCTTGTATTCGCGATCTTGTTCTTTCGGTCACTACCCACAGCTCATGACCATAGGTGAGGGTAGGAACGTAGATCAACCGGTAAATTGAGAGCTTTGCCTTTTGGCTCAGCTTCTTCTTCACCACGACGGACCGATACAGAGCCCGCATCACTGCAGACGCTGACCCGATCCGCCTGTCGATCTCCAAGACCCCGAGATACTTAAACTCCTCCACTTGGGGCAGGATCTCACTCCCAACCCTGAGAGGGCACTCCACCCTTTTCTGGCTGAGGACCATGGCCTCAGATTTGGATGTGCTGATTCTCATCCCAGCCGCTTCACACTCGGCTGCAAACCTATCCAGTGAGAGCTGTAGGTCACAGGGTGATGAGGCCAACAGAACAACGTCATCTGCAAAAAGCAGTGACCCAATCCTGAGCCCACCAAACTGTACCGTGTGTCTCTTTAGGATGTGCCTGGTGTCTGGGGATGATTCTATCTACTTAGAACAGTGGTTCTCAAACTGTGGGGCGCGCCCCACTAGTGGGGAATACAGACATGACAGGTGGGGCGCAATGAACGGGAGGAAATAACAGGAAAGTACCTATTCTAATTCATGCTTTTCTTTATTGATAATGAAGAGCGTACACTCAAAACTAAACAATCACACACAAATAAATGGATCATTAACACAAGTAAATTTAAAATAACATCAGTTGTGGGCCGGGAGAAAAAGTGGAACCATAGTGCAACAATTATGGTTTAACGTCCGACAAACTTGAGCTGCGCTGCTCGAATCACAAACCTGCGCGAGCCACTGGGCAGCGCTGCGCGACTCTGACAGAAATAAACCGCGCGGACCATCAAAATACATTTAACCCCGCTGGGATGCGCACGTACAATCCAGGCATGACAAGGCGGTCCTGACATTTTAAATGAATTGTTTTTAAATAAAACACAGGGGGTCGCGCAGGTTTGTGATTCGAGCGGCGCTGCGCGATCCACCGGGCTGCGCAAATAAACCAGATCATCACTGCGCTATTCAGGTAGTCGTGCTGCGCTGTATTTGCGCAGATATTTGGTTCAATCGGGTGCCGCGGTTTCGTCCCACTTTTGATGTGTTTGGCTTCACATACACTTCGACAATGGAAGAAGACGCTGAAGCAGCAGTGAGTTTACTTACATGTGACAAAACCAACAATGAGGAGATTGTAAAGAAAAAAAGCTGCCTCGTCTGTGGTGTGGAATTAGTTTGGGAATAAGAAAAGTGATACGAATGAGATGAACGTGATTTGGAAGGTACGTAAGTGCACTGTTTTAACAAGTGGTGGAAACACGTCAAACCTTTTCTATCATCTGAAATACAAATCGAATATGGCCAAAGTAAGAAAAAATGCGGCAAACCTCAGCAATTCACAGTTTAAATAAAATTACATAAAAAAAATGAAATTATGTAAAACAATTTCTTTGTGTTTTCATTTTTATTTATGCATTTTCAGATACAAATTGCTATATTGTGTTATATATCGTTATTGAGGTAGAAATTTGCTTCTACCGTGATAGAAGATTTTGGTTATATCGCCCACCCCTAATGAAGCCTATCTTGAGCTTGGATTCATGGAGGGGATGGTGGGGGCAGAGGAGAGGCTCGTGTGTGTTTTGTGTCTTAAACTGCTGGCAGCAGACCGCATTAGACCCAACAAATTAGGAAGATACTTGGAGACAACACACTCCAGTCACGTTAATAAACCACTGGACATCTTTGAAAGAAAGCTGGCAGAATACAGACAGCAGGAGAATCGCATGGTAAAATCTGAATCAGTGGACAGCAAAGCACAAATGGCTTCATTCAAAGTTGCATACAGAATTGGCCAGTGCAAAAAGAACTACAAACGATTGCTGAGCAGCTAATAAACATGGGGTCAATTATGCAAAGATAAGTGACAACGTAAGCCTTGTAACAATTGCACGTGTATTTTATCTTTTTTTTAACTTGGTGGTGTTTGATCGTATTGGTTTAGGAATTGATATTTCAGTAAACTTGGCCGATTTCATTATTTTGTTGACAAGTGGGGCTTGAAAATTCGCTCATCCCCTTAACTGGGGAATGACAGAAAAAGTTTGAGAACCACTGACTTAGAAGATGGTTCTGGCCTCGACTGGTGTTGTCAGCTGTTTCTCTGAGGACTTGACAATTCGATAGTTCAGGACTGGAACTTTCTACAAGTCTATCTGAGTTTCGAATAACTACTGGACTCCATTTTACATCAACTATTATAACATCAATTAACATCAACTATTATAGCTGAACCTAACACTTAACACTGTATAAATGCAGATCATTTCCTGCTATCTGTTTCACCCAGATGAGGATGGGTTCCCTGTCGAGTCTGGTTCCTCTCAAGGTTTCTTCCTATTACCATCTCAGGGAGTTTTTCCTTGCCACTGTCGCCCTCGGGCTTGCTCACCAGGGACTATCTGAACATTTTGATTCATACACATTCACATTCCATACAAACTTAAATAATTCTTTTGATTGTGTAAAGCTGTTTTGAGACAATGTCAATTGTTAAAAGCGCTATACAAATAAAACTGAATTGAATTGAATTGTACCCCCTCAATGCCCTGGCTGTGCCTAGAAATCCTGTCCATAAAAATTATGAACAGGATCGGTGACAAAGGGCAGCCCTGTCAGAGTCCTACTCTCACCAGAAACAGGTCCGACTTACTACCGGCAATGAAGACCAAGTGACAAGGGGCACCCCTGTCAGAGTCCTACTCTCACCGGAAACAGGTCCGACTTACTACCGGCAATGAGGACCAAGCTCCGACACCGGTTGTACAGGGAGAGACAGCCCTTAACAGGGAATCCGATATCCCATACTCCCGGAATACCCCCCACAGGACTCCCCGAGGGACACGGTCCAATGCCTTCTCCAAGTCCACAAAGCACATGTAGACTGGTTGGGCAAACTTCCATGCCCCCTCCAGGACCCTGCTAAGGGTGAAGAGCTGGTCCACTGTTCCGCGACCCGGATGAAAACAACACTGCTCCTCCTGAATCCGAGGTTCGACTATCCGACGGACCCTCCTTTCCAGGACCCCTGAATAGACTTTCCCGGGGAGGCTGAGAAGTGTGATCCCTCTGTAGTTGGAACACACTCTCCGGTCCCCCTTCTTGAAGAGGGGGACCACCACCCCGGCTTGCCAGTCCAGAGGCACTGTCCCCGATGTCCATGCAATGTTGCAACCGAAGCTGCGTTCCGCTTGGCCTGCCGGTATCTATCAGCTGCCTCCGGAGTGCCACCAGCCAAAAAGGCCCGGTAAGACTCCTTCTTCAGCTTGATGGCATCCCTCACCGCCGGTGTCCACCAACGGGTTCTTGGGTTGCCACCGCGACAGGCACCGACGACCTTACGGCCACAGCTCCAGTCGGCCGCCTCGACAATGGAGGCGTGGAACATAGTCCATTCGAACTCAATCCCAGGACGTGGTTGAAGCTTTGCCGGAGGTGGGAGTTGAAGCTCGTCCTGACAGGGGACCCTGCTAGACGTTCCCAGCAGACCCTCACAATACGTTTGGGTCTACCAGGCCTGACCAGCATCCTACCCCGCCAACGAAGCCAACTCACCACCAGGTGGTGATCAGTTGACAGCTCCGCACCTCTCTTCACCCGAGTGTCCAAGACATGTGTCCGCAAGTCCGATGACACGACCACAAAGTCGATCATCGAACTGCGGCCTAGGGCATCCTGGTGCCAGGTGCACATATGGACACCCTTATGCCTGAACATGGTGTTCGTTATGGACAATCCGTGACGAGCACAGAAGTCCAATAACAAAACACCACTCTGGTTCAGATCGGGGGGCCGTTCATCTCAATCATGCCCTTCCAGGTCTCACTGTCATTTCCCACGTGAGCATTGAAGTCCCCCAACAGAACGATAGAGTCCCCAGGAGGGACGTTCTCTAGCGCCCCCTCCAGAGACCCCAAAAAGGGCGCATAAGCGCAAACAACAGTAAGGATCCGTCCCCCCACCCGAAGGCGGAGGGAGGCCACCCTCTCGTCCACTGCGGTGAACCCCAATGTACAGGCCGCGAGCCGGGGGGCAATAAGTATGCCCACACCTGCTCATCGCCTCTCACCGGTGGCAATGCCAGAGTAGAAGAGAGTCCAGCCCCTCTCAAGGAGACTGGTTCCAGAGTCCAAGCTGTGCGTCGAGGTGAGTCCAACTATATCTAGCCGGAACTTCTCAACCTCACGCACTAGCTCAGGCTCCTTCCCCGCCAGAGAGGTGACATTCCACGTTCCTAGAGCCAGCTTCTGCAGCCGAGGATCAGACCGCCAAGGCCCCTGTCTTTGGCCACCGCCCAGCTCACACTGCACCCGACCTCTTTGACCCCTCCTACAGGTGGTGAGCCCATGGGAAGGGGGACCCACGTTGCCTCTTTGGGCTGTGCCCGGCCGGGCCGCATGGGTGCAGGCCTGACCACCAGGCGCTCGCCATCGGGCCCCACCTCCAGGCCTGGCTCCAGAGGGAGGCCCCGGTGACCCACGTCCAGGCGAGGGAAAACGTTTTCCAATGGTTTTGTTCATCATAAGAGGTCTTCTGAACCACTCTTTGTCTGTTCCCTCACCTAGGACCAGATTGCCATGGGTGACCCTGCCAGGGGCATGAAGCCCCCGACAACATAGCTCCCAGGATCATTGGGACACGCAAACCCCTCCACCACGATAAGGTGGTGGTTCAAGGAGGGGATTTATTTTTTTACAAAATAATATTTATGCAGTATAATCAGGGCCTCTTATTTCTATTTACTTTATGTATGTGTGTGAATGGCCGAAATGTGGTTGTTAATAAGTGTAAGAGCCATATCGTATTTGTTATGAATTTCTTGTTGTGTTTATTTTATTTTATTTGTTGTTAATTCATTTCATTCTACCTTGTTCTATTCATTAGTTAAGAAGTAAGCATTAAGTCTATTACATAAGCTTTAAATTTGTTAGTTAAGCATCCATTTTGACAATCGTAAGTTGGTCTGTGATGTCATTCCACGATGACATGTATTTGTATGACTATCGCATGATAGAAAATCAGTTTAGAAGCGGAAGCCTACGGAAACACAAGCTTTTGACCGTAAGCTAAGAATGTAAGTTAATTCAATTCAATTCAATTTTATTTGTATAGCACTTTTAACAATTGACATTGTCTCAAAACAGCTTTACACAATCAAAAGAATTATTTGAGTTTGTATGGAATGTGAATGTGTATGAATCAAAATGGTCAGATAGTCCCTGGTGAGCAAGCCGAGGGCGACAGTGGCAAGGAAAAACTCCCTGAGATGGTAATAGGAAGAAACCTTGAGAGGAACTAGACTCAACAGGGAACCCATCCTCATTTGGGTGAAACAGATAGCAGGAAATGATCTGCATTCATACAGTGTGTTAGGTGGCAGGCAGTTCAGCTATAATAGTTGATTTTAATTGATGTTAAAATTGAGTCCAGGTAGTTATTGGAGACTCAGATAGACTTGTAGAAAGTTGCAGTCCTGAAATATCGAATTGTCAAGTCGTCAGAGAAACAGCTGACAATACCAGTCGAGGCCAGAACCATCTTCTAAGTAGATAGAATCATCCCCAGACACCAGACGCTTCCCAAAGAGACACACGGGGCATCCATGCGACGAGACCTCCAACCAGAAATGGGTCACCAGGATGGATCAGACAGGTCCGGAGGGCAGAGCGAGTCTGGATCACTGGCAGCTCAGGAATGACATGTGTAGCTCGACAGAGAGAGAGAAAGAATGAAAGGGGGAGAGAGGAAAGAGAAAGAGGGGGAGGAAGAGAAGAAGAGGAGAGATGGCAGTTAGGTATGGTCACGGTCAAATAATGTATAATGTGAATGCATATTTACTGTAGAGTGCAAAGAGGGACTCCGGCAGGACTAACTATGACAGCATAACTAAAAGGGAGAGCCAGAAGGAAACACAAACATGAGGGCTCCCTGAGATGTAAAGCAAACAATCACCTCACAGTCAACTAACCTGTGTGATCAAATGAGAGTGAGGAAGACAGCATCTTAACATACCAGTTCACCATAATACTCTACATCCATGAGTCCCCTAGATCTGCTCCTTTACCTAAGACAAATCTGTTTATAAAAATGCTTGGCTAAATAAATAGGTTTTTAGCCTAGACTTAAACACTGTGTCTGAGTCCCGAACACTATTTGGAAGACTATTCCATAATTTTGGGGCTTTGTAAGAAAAAGCTCTGCCCCCAGTTGTAGTTTTCATAATACGCGGTACTGACAAGCAGCCTGCATCCTTTGATCGAAGTAGGCGTGGCGGATCGTAAGACACTAGCAGTTCGCTCAGATACTGCGGCGCGAGACCATTTAATGCTTTATATGTCAAGAGTAGTATTTTAAAATCAATGCGAAATTTCATGGGGAGCCAATGTAGTGAAGATACAGTAGGTTAGGGGTGATGTGCTCATATCTTCTGGTTCTAGTGAGGACTCTCGCTGCTGCATTCTGGACTAGCTGAAGCTTGTTTATGCACCTAACTGAACAACCAGACAGTAAGGCATTACAATAGTCCAACCTAGAAGTGATAACAGCCTGAACTAGTTTTTCTGCATAGTTTAGCGACAATATATTTCTTATCTTGGCAATATTTCTGAGGTGAAAGAATGCTATCCTGGTGATATTATCTACATGAGCTTCAAATGAAAGGCTGGAATCTATAATCACACCGAGGTCTTTTACTGTTGCACTTGATGGAACAGAAAGGCCATCTAAAGTTACGGTGTGATCTAAGATTTTACTCCTAGCTGTATGCGGTCCTATGACTAGAACCTCTGTCTTATCCGGATTAAGCAGAAGAAAGTTAATTAGCATCCAATTTCTTATGTCCTACACACAACTTTAGTAAGATGGTATTTCTCATCAGATTTTGCTGAGACATATAACTGTGTGTCGTCAGCATAACAATGAAAACTAATACCATGCTTACGGATTATGTTGCCCAGAGGAAGCATGTAAAGGGAAAAAAGCAGTCGGCCTAGAACTGAACCCTGCGGAATGCCAAACTCCACTAGAGAACATGCAGAATAATCACCATTTAAGTCTACATACTGATAACGATCGGTCAAATAGGATCTGAGCCAGGAGAGGGCTGTACCCTTAATTCCTACTACATTTTCTAATCTGTGAAGAAGAATAGCATGATCAATGGTGTCAAAAGCTGCACTGAGGTCGAGTAATACAAGCATAGTTACACAACCCTGATCAGAGGCCAATAGGAGGTCATTTACTACTTTAACGAGTGCTGTTTCTGTGCTGTGATAAGGCCTAAATTCTGACTGATACAGTTCATGTATGCCATTTCTATGTAGATATGAGCATAGCTGCTCCACTACTATCTTTTCTAGACTCTTAGCGATAAAGGGGAGGTTTGATATTGGCCTGTAATTGGACAGCTGACAGGGGTCGAGGTCAGGTTTCTTAATTATAGGTTTGATAACTGCTAATTTAAAAGATTTTGGAACATAACCAATGCTGAGTGAGGAATTAATTATTCTCAACAGCGGTTCTGTTATTACTGGTACTATCTGTTTAAGAAAATGTGTCGGAATAGGATCTAATATACAGGTTGATGAATTTGCAGAAGAGATGAGTGAAATTAGTTCATTCTCGTCAAGGGGAGTAAAGTATTCTAGGTTCCAATCTGACATGGCTAGGTTAACATCTGTATCAATTACATTGTTCGGGTTCAAAGCCTCAATTTTATGCCTGATATTTACAATTTTATTATTAAAAAAGTTCATGAAGTCTTCACTATTGTATGATGTTGTTGTGGAGATTTCTGTATTGGTCTTATTTCTGGTTAATTTGGCTACGGTATTAAATAAAAATCTAGGATAATTTTTTTCTTCTATAAGAGTGGAGAGATAAATTTATCTAGCTACACTAAGAGCTTTCCTATAGTTCAGGATGCTCTCTTTCCATGCTATTTGAAATGCTAACAATTTAGTTTGACGGCATTTACGCTCTAATTTCCGAGCAGTCTATTTTAAAGTGCGCGTGTGATCGTTATACCAGGGAGCGAGTTTCTTATCTCTAATAATTTTTCTTTTAGCTGGAGCTACATTATCTAAGGTACAACGAAGTGTCGACTCTAAATATTCAGTCGCCTGATCGAGTTCTGTGGGATCAGACTGTGATTTAATCGAAGTTCGTAACTCTGGGAGATTACTGATAAAACTCTGTGTGGTAGTTGATGTGAATGTACGTTTAATACGGTAGTGCAGTGCTGTGCGTACATTATCACTGTGACTTTTGATTTGAATGGAGACAAGATAGTGATCTGAGATAATTTCAGACAGTGGAATTGTGAATACATTTCTCATACTTAATCCGAAGAATATTATTAAATCTAAAGTGTGAGCCGCTTTATGAGTGGGTCCTACTACACACTGATTTACGCCTACGGAGTCCAGTATGGACATAAATGCTGTTCTCAGAGGGTCTTCTGGATTCTCAAAATGAATGTTAAAATCTCCAGCAATTAACACTTTGTCTACAGAAACGACTAGATTTTAGATGAAATCTGCAAATTCACTAAGAAATTCAGAATACGGCCCTGGAGGTCTGTAAATTATAATTAGTGGAATCGACTGAGCTGACTTAATATACTTAAATACACTTATGTTACTATAAAGAATTTCAAATGAGTTAAATTTGTGTCCGTGTTTTTGTATGATAGACAGATTATCATTGTAAATAACTGCAACGCCTCCTCCTCTACCAGTTAACCGAGGCTGGTGTATGTAGCTGTATCCAGGAGGACTAGCTTCATTTAGAGCTACATACTCGTCCTGTTTAACCCATATTTCAGTTAAACAGAGTATATCAAATGCCTGATCTGTGATAATTCAATTAACAATAACCCCTTTTGATGCGAGAGATCTAATATTTAACAGACCTAACAGATCTGAGTTTGTGGTCTTTATGTTAATTAGATTATTAAAACAGACTCTCTGAGTCTTTCTACCTTATTGGTTAGATCGGGGAACAGACATAGTCTCAATAAGGTGAACCCTGAGTGACGACTCTATGCAGCTAGCAGACGGTTGGTTTAGCCTGTCTGTCTGCTCCCTGGCCTAGGCTCTGGATTGTCACCGATTAACTAGACCTCTACTGAGACTATGAGCTATACTACAGGAAATGAGAGCTGCACCGTCCCGAGTGGGATGGACACCGTCCCGCCCTAACAGGCCAGCTTTGCCCTCAAAGGTCTTCCAATTGTCTATGAAGCCCACATTATTTTCGGAGCACCACCTGGACATCCAGCGGTTCAGCGACCATAACCTGCTGTAAGCTATGTCACCACGTCTCATTGGGATGGGACCAGAGCATACTATTTCATCAGACATCGCCTTTGCTAATTTAAAACACCTCTGTAAAGTTACTCTTACTAACCTCTGACTGACGAAGGTGTATATCATTAGCTCCAGCATGTACCACTATCTTAGAGAACCTTTGCTGTCCTAGAGCCCTGAGATTACCTGCTATGTCCGGTGCTCTGGCTCTCGGGATACACCTAACCACTGCCGCTGGTGCCCCTAAAGGTCTAGCTAATTTCACGTGCCTCACTATAGAGTCTCCTATAACCAGAGCTCGTTCAGGTTTCTCAGCGGGTGCATCACTGAGGAGACCAAACCTGTTGGACACGTGAAGTGCAGAGGAGGTGTGCTCCGGTGGGCTAGCCTTAGTGTTAGCTTTGGCTGAACGAGTATGCCACCGAGTCGTCACCCACTCGCCCTGCTGTGAGGGCTCTAATGCCGGAGTCGGGGGCTGTTTATCTCCGCCTGTGGCACCCAGACCCAGACCCAGAGCCTACGGGAATAACGCTGCTCTCACACTCTCTAACACTCTCTAAAGTCTGGATGCGCTCCTCTAATGCTGATATCTTCTCCGTCAGAGTACTCACTAACACACACCTACTGTATCACATATAAAATTATCGCTAATGATGGAGGAAGAATGTCTAAACATCCTGCAATCCACACACTGAACAAGCTGAATGGTAGACATGATAACGTACCTCTGTGTCGGAATTTTAGTTGTTTGGAGATGAACTCCGTTTGTTGTTCTTAGACGAGGAAACCAAAAAT
Source organism: Channallabes apus (assembly GCA_030522415.1). Taxonomy (NCBI): domain Eukaryota; kingdom Metazoa; phylum Chordata; class Actinopteri; order Siluriformes; family Clariidae; genus Channallabes; species Channallabes apus. The sequence goes on along the minus strand of JAMASW010000074.1, from coordinate 14,248 downwards.
TGTTCTCTAAAAATTGCAGGAAAAAAGGCGAAGCCGAATAGTATGAAGAAGTAAAAGCTAGTTGCTATTAATATTGTTATTGTATAAAGCTATATAATTTAAACGCTGATACAAACGCGAAACTTTCGCGGCAATGATACAAAAACAGTTATAAGTTATAAGATACAGCAACTACAGTAGGTTGTTGTAACCATGAGCTACCCGTAAGCAGATATATACAACAAAAGTGTTGTTATATGCGTAAGATACAGCAAATAGGTTGTTGTAAAAGTTTTTATACTCCGTGAATAACTCTTTGGAGTTCATAAATAATCACTACCACATCGGCCTTCCACTAAAAAAGGCAGTCATTCAAATGCCAAATAACCGAAGTGCAGCTATGCAACGTGCATTAAACTTTAAACGAAAACTTAGAAGCAACACCTCCTTTCACGAGGAGTACACAAAATTCATGAATGACATGCTCAAAAAGGATCATGCAGTCAGGGTCCCAACACATCACGTAAACCCCCAAGACGGTCATGTGTGGTACATACCGCATCATGGCGTCTATCATCCTCAAAAGAATAAACTGAGGGTGGGTTTTGACTGTGCTGCCAGTTATCAAGGAGTGTCACTAAATAGTGAGCTCCTACAAGGAACAGACTTAAACTCACTCATCGGCATGCTCACACGCTTTAGACAAGAAGAAATTGCCATGATGGCAGATGTAGAAGCCATGTACTATCAAGTGAGAGTCCCCGAGAAGGACACAGATCTGCTGCACTTCCTATGGTGGCCAAACGGAGACGTGAACCAAGACTTAGCTGAGTATAAGATGGTAGTTCACTTGTTCGGTGCAAACTCATCTCCTAGCGTTGCTAACTTCGCTCTTAGAAAGACAGCGGAAGAAAACCGCAGCAACACACCTGCTGTGGCAGTTAAAACAGTACTTAAAAACCTTTATGTAGATGACTGCCTGAAATCTGTTGCGAGTCATGACCAAGCAGTCGCCCTATACAATGGTCTCACAAGTCTCAGTGCAAGCGGAGGGTTTAACCTCACTAAATGGGCAAGCAATAACCGTGCCCTACTGACTTTCATTCCCGAGAGCGAAAGGATCAAAGACATGAGAGACTTAGACTTGAGCAAAGATGCACTGCCCATCGAGAGAGCTCTGGGGGTGCTGTGGTGTATTAATTCAGACACGTTTAAGTTTAAAATTAGTTTAAAAGAACAACCTGTGACAATACGAGGAATCCTGTCAATCACCAGTTCGATTTACGACCCCTTAGGTTTTCTCGCACCTGTCACACTGCCAGATAAAACTCTAATGCAACAGTTATGTAAAGAAAAACCCGCATGGGATGACGACATTCCAGAGCAGTTTGCTAAAGCATGGAAAACCTGGCTGCAAGAGCTGTCCCAATTGTCCGAGTTCAGCGTAGCAAGGTGCGGGAAACCACCCGACTTTGGAGCCACAGTTACAGCGCAACTTCATCACTTTTCCGACGCGAATGAAATGGGATACGGAGTTGTCTCATACCTCAGGTTAGTAAATGCTGATGGACTTACACATTGTGCACTCATGACGGGGAACTCGCATGTAGCACCCCTGAAACAAACCACCATTCCACGAATGGAACTGACTGCGGCAATGGTCGCTGTAAAAAATGACAAAATGTTGAAAGAACAGCTAGAATTGAAATTGCTGGACTCTATGTTTTGGACTGACAGTACAACTGTTTTGGGATACATTCATAACGAAAAACTTCGTTTTAAAACCTTTGTGGCCAACAGAATCGCCATTATAAGAGAGTCAACCAAGTCACAGCAATGGAGGTACGTTACTACCTCAAAAAACCCAGCTGATTCTGCCTCCAGAGGGGTATCCTGTGAAAGGTTTATGAAAAACGTCGACTGGATCCATGGTCCTTCCTTTCTCAAAGAAGCAGAGTGTAACTGGCCTGAAAATATTCAGGACACATCAATAAAAGAAAATGATGATGAAATTAAGCTCTCAGCTTTAGTGAACATTATGAGCATTACAGAAAGCACAGATGCAGTGAGTAAATTAATTAATTATCACTCGGACTGGCACGAGTTAAAAAGATCCGTTGCCTGGATCCTTCGCATCAGAGACATGCTCAAACAAAAAACAGAAAGGGTTAAAACACAAGTACAGATGTCGCCCTTAAAACCCTGCGTGTTTTCCCGCGGGATGCCGCAATTTAGCCGGAGGCAACATTCGGGAATTTAAAATAAATGTGTTGTGCTTCACTGAATATCCGCCAGATGGCGCATAGAAGGACTTTATCTAAAAGCCGGTGGTCCGGGAAAGTCAGTTTCCCTATGTTTCCCCGGTGGCGCGCAGATTCAAATCATGACGTCACTCGCTACCTAACGCTGAGAAGGCGAACGAGGATTTTAACAGTTTTTCTCTCGTTTTAAAGTGTTTTTATGAACTTTTTGAATTAAACATATAACCTATGCATAATAATCGAGTGTCTTTTCGCTTTTTTTTTTGTATATTTGAAGATAATTCATACGTTTTAAGCCGCTGCAAAAGGCTGGTTTGCTGGGCGAGTACTGACATCACGACTACTTTTATTACACCTACATTTGTTTATTTGTATATGTATGTTATTAATATTAATTTTTTAGAGATTGTGTGTGCGTGCACGGAGAGTTTGTGTTGATAAGTGTATGTGGATAAGTTGATAAGTGTATCAGAAAGCATTAAAATGTTCATTTGAATTAAAATGACACACACACGTCTGTATATACAGTATATCAATTACATATATATCAATTTCATTAGTTCGTTCATTCTATTTGAAGCTTCGGATGTTTTTTTTTTTTTTGGTTTGGTTAGATTAGTTCTGAACTCGCTTCCGTGAAACTATCGCTAAAACAATGTACTGAGCCCTCCTGAGGATATAAAGCTTTATTATTGTGTTTGAATAAATATTCAGATCTACCACAGCAGGTAATAAACTATGGTGTGTCATAACCGAAGCAAACACCACGATTATGCCTCGTTTCGTTCGACGGGAACGTGGTTCACTTGGCCGCGGTGTATTATAAACCTGTGGAATGTTTCACTGTTTATGTTCACGTAAGAGGAACAAAAGTTCAATGAGGACTAAACCAATGATTTCGGTAACTCCACTGAGTGTAACATCTGCATAGTGACACTGAACATCTTCACTTTTCCGTTTACCTCTGAAAAAAAAGCTGTATTTTGTTTGTTTATATTTAGAGTTTTTATAACAGTAGAACAAGTACCCGCGCGCACGCACACACATAGACACACACACACACACACACACACAGACACACACACATACACACACACACAGACACACACACTCCCCTGAGCCCTCGGGAAACATCCAATCACCGTCGGTATACAAATGAGTCAAGACGTAGCCTAACGTGGTGTCGTGTCGGATTTCAGTGGTCACGGAGTGGGAAGACTTTGAAGAAGCTGCAGTGACAGTGAACAGCTGAACAACTTCACTTTTCCGTTTACCTCTGAGGAAAAAAAGCTGTATTTTGTTTGTTTATATTTAGAATTTTTATAGTAGTATAAGTTATAGTTTGGTCTGTATTGTAGTTCGCACCCTTGTAGAGAATAAATAAATGAATAACACCTTCATATCCCCTCTCAAGAGTGTCATAGTCCATTGTTAGTTTTAATGATCTGGCTGAAACTAATTATCACTACATAAGTACCCTAACACCATTGATCATGAGTCTCAGCTGAACCTAATTCTATACTTGTAACAGAAAATGTAGATGCAGATTCCAAATGTGTATTTATATAATAGATAGATAGATAGATAGATAGATAGATAGATAGATAGATAGATAGATGTGTGTGTGTGTGTGTGTGTGTGTGTGTGTGTAGGCTCTACGCAGGGGCAAGAGAGGGCAGCGCACCCTTAAATGTCTGCACATGTTAATATATTCCTAAAATGTATATATTACAAGTTGATAAACTGATCTGCGGTAATAGGACAGGCTGCAGCGCACGCGCACACACACACATACACACACGCGCGCGCGCGCACACACACACACACACACACACACACACAGACACACCTCCCTTGAGCCCTGCGTCTGTCGGATTTCAGCGGTCACGGAAAGACTTTGAAGCAGTTTATATATGAATCTAAGCTTGAACTTATCAGCATTGTAAATATATAATACTTTTCAAATAAAATCGCTATTACTTTGACCCTGAAGTTTAGTTTAGCACACACAAAAAACAGAAAAGTCATTTCTGGTAAATCAACGGAATGTGTAGTTTATTTACAGTAATTCATTAAAAAATGAATATACATTGTACAGTACACGGTAAACACGGGAAAGATTACAAAATGAAAAAACAACAAAATAAAGAAAATCATTAAAGTTTGGAACCACTTAAGGAGTAAATAGTGAGTAAAGTTTTTTTGGGGGTGAACAATGGCTTTGACCCTAACTCTTCCCCTCTGACTGCACTAGGACCGGACAGCATTGCCACCTGATGAAATAGCGTGACAAAAAAGTGAAATGTCAGTTCAAAACTTTTGTCAAAAACACTAATGAATCACTTACATCCTCAGCCTATCACTCCTCATAATGCTAAATATTAGTATAATCAACATGTATAATACACGCACACATATTATATGTTATATACTGTATAATCAACATTCAGATTGACCTCCTGTGAACTCGCCTCTTCACCTGAACTACAACATGGCTGATCTGCTTCTGTCCCCTAATTGAAAAACATTGAGGGATTCCTTATGAGCATGGACAGAGAATGCCTCAGCCTATTATTGGTAACAATGTTAAATCTCAGGACAACTACAGTGGCTTGCAAAAGTATTCGCCCCCCCCCCCCCCGTGAACTTTTCCACATTTTGTCACATTACAGCCACAAACATGAATCAATTTTATTGGAATTCCACGTGAAAGACCAATACAAAGTGGTGTACACGCGAGAAGTGGAACGAAAATCATACATGATTTCAAAAAATTTTTTTTTTACAAATAAATAACTGAAAAGTGGGGTGTGTGTAATTATTCAGCCCCCTTTGGTCTGAGTGCAGTCAGTTGGCCATAGACATTGCCTGATGAGTGCTAATGACTAGAGAGCACCTGTGTGTAATCTACACTCTCTCCATCGCTGTCTGATATACAGCACAGGTGTTTAGGTTCTGTTACCTGACAAAACAGGATAAACACATGCCATTTAAACAGCAATCATTTTATTTCACTTTTTCTGAGTCTTAGTGTGCAAACCTCGAATCAAATCATTAATGTTCGCCAAGTAAGTGAATGCATTTTAAAAACTATTTTTCTGAAGTACATTGTCTATTGGTGTCAACAAAATTCTAGCCATATGGCAATATTAGTATATTAGTTTATCAATTTCTTTCACAATACTGATTTCTGACAAACAGTCACTAGATTAGGAGACTGACAGGGATCATATTTATACTTTTACATTTAGCTGTTTAATCTGCTGTTAGTTTTACGTCCGTATTCACAGACTATATCCTGGCCTGCTGTACTGAATGTGAGTCCACTGCATTTGGCGCTGCTTGTGTCTGAACGCAGCCAATCGTCTATCACATGATGGCAGGGAAAGGCACAGCCAATCAAAATGTTCATATGTGTTTTGGGGGCGGGAGGACTCAAGGAGAGAACGTGATTTATCCCTTTCTGCGTGTCTAGGTTAATGTTGACAGAACGATTTAAAAAAAAAAGTGGATTAAATTATTGGTGGGGACATTTCAATGGTCGGAGGATATTGGTGGGGACACATCCCCTCCGTCCACCCTAAATCTACGCCCCTGTATATATATAATTTAAAACTATTTATTCATTTGTCTTTTATTTACTTACTTACTAGCGAATGCTTTTTTAGGGCTCTAAAAACTACGGCAGTATGAATGACAATGGAATAGGACGTGTGAGTTGCACCGGTCACACACACACACACACAATAAATATATATATATATATATATATATATATATATATATATATATATTAATTAAATTCTTAAAACATCGTGTTCACCCATGCACTGAAAAAAAGAACTTGTAAGATTTACTTGATAAAATCCTCATAACAATTTGGACACAGATTTTAAGTAAATTTTATTGCTCCAATATTAAGGCTGAATCCCAACCCTTCCCCCTACTCTTCCATTTGGCGCGTTCACGTGCAGGGGTAGTGGTGTCTCATTTCTCTTTTGGTTGGAGGTGTAGGGGGAGGGGGGAAGGGCCAGATAGCCCTCCAAACGAAGATTTTTCAGGACCTCACTTCAAACGAAGGGCTAAGCGAAGTTTTCAACATGGCTGCTCACTCGAGCAAACAGACCCATAAATGTTAAGTCATTTTTGCCATTAATAAAGATTTTTATGACAAGTTTTCATTGTATGTATATTACCTTTAGTCTTGTGTTTGTGTTTATGGTGATGTTCTGTAAAGAAACGTTTGCAAAAAAATCGCTAAAGTTTGCTAGCGGATAGCACATATTGCACAATATTACAAATATATATTTTTATGTCACATACACTTTACTGCATGCTACAAACAAATATGAAAGTTCAGTAGCACGGCATTTTGCCGAGCATTTGATAACGCATTGTTTGTTTTGCTTACGGCCATACACTATTGTTTTGCTTACACTATTCTTACTTATTGCAACGTGACCACAGTTTTGTAATTTATATTCTGTATATGGACGGCTGAGGAAACCCGAAGACTCATCCGTGTTCGTGGTGAAAATGAGCAACTTTTTTAAAAATCGAAATACGGCGCAAAAAACCTTTGGGAGTGAGTAATCTCTCTTATTGGAATGTGTGATAAACATCGGCGCATGTCCTCTGACGTAACATGGACACACAGGAATGTAAATGAACACTGCATTTATGACCCAAAAAATAAACGCTTTGAGATGATTTATTTGCCGTATGGTGTGTTTATTTGAATATGTTCAGTAAATTTATGAATTACACTCAAAGTGTCAGCGAAACCGGTTTGCAAATAATTTGTGTGTGTGTGTTAGGTGATGTGAGAGTGGGTTTTTCAAACTTGCAGTAAAACATTTTTGGGGGCAGTTTTTGATTCCCCCTTATCTAAGTACTGTAAAAACTTATATAGTCTTGGTTTAAAAAGTCTGCATTTCAACATGCATCACCCACCTCCAAAGACTAAGCTCCTGTTGGTATAGCTCTTAAGGTCACTGTGGCACGCAAACCCCCTGACCACAATAAGGTGGCAATCCCTCAGGGGGGGGGGAGGTGAAAAATACAAATTAAATAAAATAAATTATCCTTAATCCAGATTTTATCAATCAACGACATAATATTTATCTTAGCTGGATGGTCTAATTCTCAAAACTGTTTAACCTAAAGAAAAACATAACACACTATAACTAGAATATTTACAAAACTGAAAGGTTTTCTTATGAATAATAAAAAAAAACATTATAACTCAAAAAGATCATATGTTTATATATATATATTTTATAGTAACTGAACAGCTCTCTTCTCTCCAATCCACTCATACACCACAGTCTCCTATTTCTCTGTGCGCGCGCTGCAGCCTGTGAATGAATACACGCAGCGGAGGCTTTACATATTTAAAACGTAAAAAGGTGTCTCCATCATAAATAGCCCTGAATTAACTATATATATATATATATATATATATATATATATATATACAGTGGTGTGAAAAACTATTTGCCCCCTTCCTGATTTCTTATTCTTTTGCATGTTTGTCACACTTAAATGTTTCTGCTCATCAAAAACCGTTAACTATTAGTCAAAGATAACATAATTGAACACAAAATGCAGTTTTTAAATGAAGGTTTACGTTATTAAGGGAGAAAAAAAACTCCAAATCTACATGGCCCTGTGTGAAAAAGTGATTGCCCCCCTTGTTAAAAAATAACTTAACTGTGTTTTATCACACCTGAGTTCAATTTCTGTAGTCACCCCCAGGCCTGATTACTGCCACACCTGTTTCAATCAAGAAATCACTTAAATAGGAGCTACCTGACACAGAGAAGTAGACCAAAAGCACCTCAAAAGCTAGACATCATGCCAAGATCCAAAGAAATTCAGGAACAAATGAGAACAAAAGTAATTGAGATCTATCAGTCTGGTAAAGGTTATAAAGCCATTTCTAAAGCTTTGGGACTCCAGCGAACCACAGTGAGAGCCATTATCCACAAATGGCAAAAACATGGAACAGTGGTGAACCTTCCCAGGAGTGGCCGGCCCACCAAAATTACCCCAAGAGCGCAGAGACAACTCATCCGAGAGGCCACAAAAGACCCCAGGACAACATCTAAAGAACTGCAGGCCTCACTTGCCTCAATTAAGGTCAGTGTTCACGACTCCACCATAAGAAAGAGACGGGGCAAAAACAGCCTGCATGGCAGATTTCCAAGGCGCAAACCACTTTTAAGCAAAAAGAACATTAAGGCTCGTCTCAATTTTGCTAAAAAACATCTCAATGATTGCCAAGACTTTTGGGAAAATACCTTGTGGACCGACGAGACAAAAGTTGAACTTTTTGGAAGGTGCGTGTCCCGTTACATCTGGCGTAAAAGTAACACAGCATTTCAGAAAAAGAACATCATACCAACAGTAAAATATGGTGGTGGTAGTGTGATGGTCTGGGGTTGTTTTGCTGCTTCAGGACCTGGAAGGCTTGCTGTGATAGATGGAACCATGAATTCTACTGTCTACCAAAAAATCCTGAAGGAGAATGTCCGGCCATCTGTTCGTCAACTCAAGCTGAAGCGATCTTGGGTGCTGCAGCAGGACAATGACCCAAAACACACCAGCAAATCCACCTCTGAATGGCTGAAGAAAAACAAAATGAAGACTTTGGAGTGGCCTAGTCAAAGTCCTGACCTGAATCCTATTGAGATGTTGTGACATGACCTTAAAAAGGCAGTTCATGCTAGAAAACCCTCAAATAAAGCTGAATTACAACAATTCTGCAAAGATGAGTGGGCCAAAATTCCTGTAAAAGACTCGTTGCAAATTATCGCAAACGCTTGATTGCAGTTATTGCTGCTAAGGGTGGCCCAACCAGTTATTAGGTTCAGGGGGCAATTACTTTTTCACACAGGGCTATGTAGGTTTGGATTTTTTTTCTCCCTAAATAATAAAACCCCTCATTTAAAAACTGCAATTTGTGTTTACTTGTGTTATCTTTGACTAATAGTTAAATGTGTTTGATGATCAGAAACATTTTGTGTGACAAACATGCAAAAGAATAAGAAATCAGGAGGGGGGCAAATAGTTTTTCACACCACTGTATATATATATATATATATATATATATATATAGAGAGAGAGAGAGAGAGAGAGAGAGAGAGAGGGGAGAAAGGTGTTTTGCTGGCGAAAAACATTTTAGGCAGAGACGCCTGCTCGTTTGTTTTAAAACCCCCCAATTCTACCCCATTCCCGGAAGCCGGTTTGATAACTTCACACCTTATGTGAATGAAAGGTGAGATGGGGGAATTACAGTGGGGGTTCTGTAGGTCTCCAAACTCAGAAGGCTACGTGTCAGCCGATAACTGCTCCTTTGATCTGCTGGTTACAGCAGGGCGCCGACTGCTGATGAGCGTATAGTAGCCTGTACAAGCTACGCCATTTTTAGATTACATTTGAAATTTTAAGGGGTTGAATAGAGAACCTACTGTCTTATTTATGTAGCGAAAACACGAAATTAAACTAGATAACATGATCAGAGTTTTAATATTTATATTTAACTAGATGAAAGGCTTTTCAAGTCACATGGAAAAAAAATTCTGTTCAGTTCTGTCACATCTGTGCCACCACGGTCCGGGGAAATACGATCTGGGTCTCCGGACTACTGAGCCGCACCTTGTCCCCCCCTAGTGTGTCAAAGTGGTATGTCTTCCCCTCATCACAGTAATGATGTCCACCTGTGTCACTCCCTCGTGTGTCACTATAAATGCCAGTCAGATCCGGACGCCTGTGTCCGTGCACTGTTGTCTACACCTCATGTTCGTTGTGTCTCCTCACCTCTCTGTGTGTGCGTGTCTCCTCCTCAGGACTGAGCCGAGTCTGCAGGGTCAGGGTAAGACCTGTCACAACAGGTATCTGGGATTAAAGACTATGAGGATTCATGCGGGGTGAGCGCCATTGTTTCGAGTGTTTGCTCTGTGTATGTTTTGACAAGAAGAGGACTGTGCTTATGTGAACTGTGCCCGCCTGCAGACCCAGCCTGAGGAGGCTGTTTGAGGAGCTTCCCCCGTTTTGTTTATTGTGTTCGTGTTTCTTCGTGTTTTTGAGTTTGGTTTATTATTTTCATTACAAAAGAAAAGAAAAGACTTTAATTGAAAGAAATAAGAAAATAAACGTGAACTTGAGTTTCGAACTTGAACCTGTATCTTGCGTCCTCACTGAATAATCACCTCGAGATCATGACAAGTTCTACAGTTTATCCCACAGTTTATTCCATTGTCCAGCCTCAGGACAATGTAATCAATGTAATATGCTGTTTTCTGGTTAAATTTTTCTGATTGGACCCGTACATAGAAAGTTTATACTGTAAACATACTTTATATTATATAAAAAATAAAAGAATCGCTCAAGTTTGCTAGCGGATAGCAGAGATTGCATGATATTACAAATATATATTTTTGTCACATACACTTTACTGCATGCTACAAACAAACTCACCCGTAATTGTCAGGTAAAATCTACTTAATTAAATTAACAATAAAATAAATCAAGTAAAAGTTACATAATTATACTTAATGCACAAATTACTTGATTATTTTAAATAAATCTAAAGTTAATGCATTGTTGTATCAGCAGGAACCTTGATTTTATGAAATTACTATCATTTTGTTTTGTGAGATTTTCCCTTACTTGGTTTTATCAATTTATATTACTCCCTATAATAATGTAAACATTGCTAATTTATGTTTTGGAAAGAAACTTAAGTAATTATTTAATCTATATCTTTCATAAATCACACAACTAAAATATAATTAAACAGTTTATTCACCAACATTACCAAATATTTGTGACATTCACAGTCTAGATCCAAGTTGTCTTTTTAATAAAAGTGCATTCAGCTAAATTTTGCATCCATAGAAAAAAACTGCACGGCACCAGGGCCTGAAATACTTGTTTTAAACAAAATTGTGTAAAATAATAAATAAATAAAATACAGCATTCATTTAGAAATAAAATGCAGCAGAAAATACTTTAAACAAACTGTAGAATAAACGTTAAAACGTAATAGCCCTCTGAAGCAGTGAAGTTGCAACTTTCAAATCAGCACTCTGGACTAGTGCACTTAAAAGTATGCCATTGAAACCTTAATGCATGAAAACATTTTAAGCTGAACATGTAAACACAACATGTAAACACTTGTAGTCAAGCCAAATCAAATGTTTTAAGATGATAACTTCATCTTTAAAGCTTGCACTTTTGGTGATAGCTTAATCCCATCAAGTTCTAGAAGAACTTTCTGAAAATAGCCTCTCCTTCAAGGATTATGGATACACCAACCGGTTCTTCCCCTTCAACAGCACGGACGACAAGGATTTTAAGAAGGTGTCACTTCGTCTGTCCCCCTGCATAAAATTTACAAGAAAATAAATCATTTATTTTGAGAAACAAAAAAAATCTGAATTGCTTCAACCTGTGCTGACTTCATTGAGAAAAAAAAAATAATAAAAATAAATGATAATAAAAAAATGACCATCACTTCATATACTTCATATTGTTAAACTTGGGTTAAATTGCTTTAGCACTAATCTTGCATCAGTAAAACATGGCATGAGATGGCTTTACAGTGTCAGGAAATCCTATGATGAATGCTGAGTTTGTATTTAAAGGGTTAGTCCAAACATGAAAATTCGTTCAATAATTACTCATATTTATATATTCATTTGCATTTATATGCTTCTGTCCAATACAACAAACACTATATTCAAGGTATTAATAAATTGTATAATTAATAAGAAAACAATGCTTTACCAGGCAATCATCAAAGAGATCCTCTTCAGATTCACGTCTCATCTTTACGCTTTGTTTCTGTGAAAATATTTACATTGTATCATTACATAATCTTTTATTCGTACAACTACATTTACGCCTTTATCCAAAGCAAATTACAAAAGAGGAAGGCATCAAGCATGTCAAGCAGTGCTACTAACACAGTTTCTGACACCGTTAGAAACAGATATTTGCATTTCTGCTTTAATATCCGTTCAAATAAACGGATTCACCATTCAAATAATTGTTTTATGTAGATAAGTTACAGCAGAATTCGTAGAAAACAGACAAAATAATGTATTTAGTCTTTCTAAATACCAGAATTGATTTTTATTTTGTTTTACTGTTCAAAAGTAGCAGTTATTCTTCAATGAATGTTTTCTATAATGAGGATTAACGTCTGCTTTGGAAGAGAGGTCAAATAAACAAATGTTCACAATGGGGAAAAAAAGTTAAATAAAATGCCTTTATTTCACTTCAGAGACCTATGAAAAAATAAATTCTAGTAAGTATAAAACGCCATGGTTAGTTTTTTATCCCATATAATGTACACACATTATATGATAAAAAAAAAAAAGTAGAAAAAAACAATGATCAGTTCTTATTCAGGACGTCCCATACTATATACACACCACATATGAAACTATTTTACTCCAGCATTTTTCAGATATGGGGCATTATTACATTTCAAAGGGGTATAAAGACCCCATTTCTAATAAGTGTAAAAGCTAAACTTACCTCGAACACGACAAACTCCAGCTGCAGCCACGCCGTGTTGTAACCTCCGTGATGATTCCCAACCGACTGATACACAGCGCGGGCACAGCGACTCCAAACACGCATGCGCAGTTTAATTTGCACACATTTTCGGCTTCAGTAGACACACAATACTTCAGACTGAAACAGAAAAAAAACAATGATCAGTTCTTATTCAGGACGTCCCATACTATATACACACCACATATGAAACTATTTTACTGCAGCATTTTTCAGATATGGGGCATTCTCTCTGTGTTGTTCATGAAACTACCGTAATCACTGTAATATGCGCGCGCACTAAAATCAATCGCGGCTGGCTTGACCTTGGTTTTTCTGAACCGCGGCTGGCTTTACCGCAGTAAATTAGAGCTGCTGTCAATACTGTATGAACATATGTACAGGTTCTTTACTCGTAACTCATTAATAAAGTTCGGCTTCAGAAAAAAAAACGTTTATTGCTAGTGCTCTTTTACCATTTAATGCTTTAACACACATGACTCAGTTTGTTCAGAAATGGCATCTAACTGGCGAGCCTTTGTCTGAACACGCCGTTTTCACTCGGGGTGGGGGTAAGAAACACACATCTCGGTGTATTAATCCGCGCGCTCGGTTCGTTATTATTTTATTTATTTATTTATTTACCACAGGACCCATGGGGGCTCCGTAGGTTCAGTTTTTTACACGAAAACGGTGTTTTGTGAATCTCCACACTATTAAAAACTGAAATTGCTAATTGTACGTCCTGAGATTAAGATGAACATTTATTGGGAGTCATGGAAGCGAGAATCACATCCAAAAAAGAAAGCTAAACTTACCTCGAACACGACAAACTCCAGCTGCAGCCACGCCGTGTTGTAACCTCTGTGATGATTCCCAACCGACTGATACACAGCGCGGGCACAGCGACTCCAAACACGCATGCGCAGTTTAATTTGCACACATTTTCGGCTTCAGTAGACACACAATACTTCAGACTGAAACACGACTGCCCCCTACAGGTAATGAAGGGCATGTTCACAGCTTCCCGCACGCAGCCGCGCAAAGCCGCGGCAAGTCACGGGATCCCTTTTCTCGAAACGCAGGTTTTTAATGGCGACATCTGTAGATAACCCAAAGACAGAAAATCACAAGTCACTAACAGTTCAAGACCTAACAAGAGCAGAAAACGAAATCATTAAGTTTACTCAAAGACAAAATTTTAAGGAAGAAATTCTCACGTTGCAAAAGGGTAAAGCAGCAGCAGAATTCAAACAGGGAATTCCCACACAGCAAAAACGAAAGGCATCTGTAAAAAGAAACAGCTGCTCGTCCAAACTGGAACCTCTGACACCAAACCACCTGCTGCTGATGAAAAAACAGCCAAACCTGCCCCCTGGATTTTTAAAAAAGGAAGACATCTATGCACGTCGCAGGTGGAAGCAGATCCAGTATCTATCAGA